>JZKD02S1748314.1:19195-31109 GCA_000966675.3 Picea glauca
TGCCTTGTGGACTCAGTTGAGTCAGGCTTGAGATGGTACTCCAGATGATTCTCCTGTGGACTCAGTGAGATAGAGATCTGTTGAGTAGGACATCCCTATGGCTGAGCATAGGTGGACGTGCCCGTAGTGGCTGAGCACTAGTGGATGTGTGAGATCCCTTGCTATATTGTCTGAGTGTAAGATTTACCTATAATCCTAATTGTGATGTAAAGGGTACATGTCGGCTCCACCATATGTGAAAAATAATTAATGTTTATTGTAATAATTAATTATTTTCTAAGTTATTGAGGTCGGCCTTGTTGTGCCAATAGACACCACTTTTGGTCTGTCCAGTCTAGTATAAATAAAGCTGATTTCCCCATTGAGGAAACACACAAGTCACTTGTCATTTGGAAATTTCAGCAAGTACATCTTCTAGGGCTGAAGTGCACACCTCTCTTGGGCGGAAGTTTCAAGGTAGTAGATCACCCTCTTGTGTGCATTAGGGTTTCATGGTTGGAGGATCTTCTCTTGAGAATATATCAAAGGATTGCTAGGTTTTTCTCCCTTGTTGAGAAGGATTTTCCTAGGATATTTCTTGTGCTCTTGTGCATGGTATTCCTTCTTGTGATCTTGGTTATTACAACTATTGTGAATGGTGTAGCTGC
Organism: Picea glauca; assembly: GCA_000966675.3. Lineage (NCBI taxonomy): Eukaryota > Viridiplantae > Streptophyta > Pinopsida > Pinales > Pinaceae > Picea > Picea glauca. The sequence continues at coordinate 19,843 of JZKD02S1748314.1, forward strand.
ATTTGTTTATGGTTCAAGTACATGACTAAAATGAAATAAACCTCATGCTTGAGCCCAACATAGTGAAAATTCAACACAAGTGGCCCCCATCATCATTATATAACATTTGCATGCCGTTGTTGTTGCTTTCTCTGTTGGATAAATTGGATATACAAGAGGTGGAAAGTGATGATTCTTTGTGGTAGGGAGCGATTGGAAGGAGTCTATACATGATTTTGCATGTGACCTACTACATGCTTTGCAATTTTTGCATTCAAGGCGGTGTACATTCTTTTGCATTGGACCTTTGGGCACTTGGTTGTGTCTTGTATGAATGCTATGCTAGAAGACCACCATTTGTTGCTAATGAGTTCACTCAAGTTGTGAAATTCATAATATCCGATTCAACACCACCACTACGAAGTAATTTCAAGCCTTGGTCACTGGGAAGGCAAGGCTTGTTTTGGATATGTGTATGCAACATTAGGTAGTGCTCTTGATATATTTCGAGTTTTACAAGGAGCAATATGAGAATGTATGGTTGTCTTTCTTTGTTTTCGAGAACGAGACAATGATTTTCCAACTCAAGAATGAGAATTGCTGGGATCCAATAAGTCCATGAACTGACAAACCTTTTAAGACAAGCATTGTATTCACTGTTGACGATAGACCGAGGATTGGAGGTAGACCCCAAAGAAAGTGACCATTGAGGATGGTTGATGATAGAAACAGTGATACCGTAGGACGATTCACCATGGTCGCTAGCGACCTTCAACGACGAATTTGGTATACATCTATTCATTCTGTTTTGATCATTATTGTTGTTGAGTATATTGTCATTGATGTCAAGAATGTCAAGGATGGTGCTGACTGCTGGAGTGAAACAGAGGAATAAGGCCCAAATTGATGGTTGATAGAACAACACAGTGTTTGTAGACCAACGCAGTGGTTGATGGAATTGTTATCGCACAAGTTGTAGGTTGGGGCAAAGCCTGACCCAAACCACAAGATGGTGACAACTAGGAGAATACCTACCCACTGTCACCTCAGAGAGGTACCCCAGTCAATTTAGAGGTGAAGTAATCACCTCAAGGGGGAATCCTGGATGACCCTAGGGGGAAATGAGATGGAAAGTGATACTTGTGAGTGGATTCCCCTATAGGTCAAGTTTCTAAATGGAAAGTGGCTTGGAAATGAGTCTCGATAGTGGTCAATGGTTGCTAAGAAGTTTGAGCACCTACGGATGATGATAGCACCTGCCCGAGACATAAGAAGAACCAAGTATACAAGCTATATATTAGGTGGACAAGCAAGTTAAGCTTGCTTTCATATTTGCAGCAGTCAACAAAGATATATATCAATGAACAAATGATTATTAGATCTGCTGAAAAAGATGCTAAAAGTCACATAAATGATGCAAGAGATAAGCTAGCTAAAACACTAGTATAACTCTAGTATAAAAGCACAAGACTTTAGCAATGAAACAAGGCTGTAAGAAACAAGTACTGCAGAGATATTATTCAGCCTTATGGCTGTAGCAAACAAGTTGTTACAACAGAAAAATCAGCCACCAAAAATTCACAAAGAATCCACCCAAAAGATGTGCTAGGACTAGTAGATTGTAGGGGTAAATTATTAGCAACTTTTGACGGTTGAAATGTGAGTTATAAGTAAGCAAAAGAATGATTTGCTTTTAATGAGTTATAGCTGTAAGAAGACCAAGCCAATTAAGACGCCTTAGTGGCCTTGATAGGCTCTTAACATGCAGAAAAGTTTCCAACTTGAACAAGATCAATATCCCACTAAATCACGTTTACCAAGGAAAACAATTTATTTCTCCAATGCAAACTTCAGATTAGTGCCAAAAAAATGGGTGAATGGAGTCTTTAAAACACAAGTTAGATCAACAAGATCCCTAGGGGTGTAAACCCTCTTACTCCCTAAGGCACGCTAACCAAACTTCAAGGTAGATCAAGGAGAGTGTACACCGTTGTACTCCTCCAAGATACCTTGCAATAAAAGACTTATAAACTAGCAAATGAAGAGAACTTGATGGAGGGTGTATGCAATTATACTCCTCCTAGGTTTTATCCAACAATATCATGAAATGAGCAAGAAGAATGCAGATTTTCCTTACCAAAACCAAGAAAGTTGCAAGATCAAACCCTAGTTTCACCAAGACAAACCATCTATAAGCAAGAACAAGAGTCTCCAAGAGGTGCGCACGACCTTAGCTCATCCATTCATCAAAAGATATACCAAAAATCATTTGCAAGAGAGAGAGATACCGAAAATGCTCAAGTATAGCGAAAATTTCAGCCAATGTAGTCTTCTCACAATGGGAGAGCTATGATGAAAATGAAATAGAGATGATCTCTATTTATACAAATCCTCTAAAACATATTTTGTCCACATTCAAAGGGTAAACCATAAGGTAAGGGGACAACAACCCTTACTCTTACCCCTTTGCCAAAATAACCTTTTTTATTTCATAATTTGCACATAAGATAAACCCTAGGAACATGATGCCACCCTCTTGGGGCAACGTTTTGGCACTTTTAGGTCAATTCGTTGGGTTGGAGATGAGTGCGTTAGGCCTCTAAAGGCCAAATGTCTTCAAGGTAAGCCTCTCCTCCATGATCCAAGGGCTCCCTCCCTCAAAATGTGCCAAGCGTCTCTAACCACCACCAAACCCTAGCCCTAGGGTAACGTCAAGCCCTTAAAGGTGATGTTTCAGCCTCCAAAGGCAAGCCGTTTGACTTGTAGGGGCTAGGTGAGATCCTCCAAGGTGTCATCTAGGCCTCCAAAGGCATATCATCATCATCTGGTGTGTGGGCCCTGGTATCTAATTTGTGGGCTTTCAAGCCAAGGAAGCCCAAGCTGGGCTTGTTCTTCCAAATCTGTCCACCAACTAGGTCCTGCAAAGACAATGAATACACCCTCCATGGATCTCAAGTCAAATGCATCATGATGAGTAAATCAATTCAATAAAAGAGGCATCTAAGGATGTACATCCAAACTACCTCATCAAAATAAACAAGTGCTCAAAGACCCTATGTAATTTGCCAAGTTTAGATATGGGAGGGTTGACAAAGCAACCTATTGGGTGAATCGTACCTCAAGTTTAGGAGTGTTTCCCAAGGGGACCTCTTTCTAAGTCATGTGGATGAGGTGACATGGATGGGGGCAACACTTTTGGGCATGGGGTTCATGACATACAAGGGGTTGTAGTGTCTCATTTATGGGGTTCATGACATAGAAGGGGTTGTAGTGTCTCATTTATGGGTGCCTTTGTAGAGGGTGTGCTGCACCTTCGTTTTCAATGAAACTTTTTCCAAGCCCACTTATTGCCTTTTATTCTTTTAAGATGTTTCCAGGTTGAAGCCAAGGTGGGGCTTCTACCTAAGCATGAAAAACAGTGCCCACCTTAACTCTACCTTGGTCACATCATGCTTCCCCAAGTTGAAAACATGTGTGGGGCTTCTACCTAAGCATGAAAAACAGTGCCCACCTTAACTCTACCCTGGTCACATCATGCTTCCCCAAGTTGAAAACATGTGTGGGGCTTCTACCTAAGCGTTAAAAACAATGCCCACACATGCTCCTCCTTGGTTGTCATTTTGTATTAGTTATTTTTCACGGGTGCCATCAGTTTCTTATGAGAGACATTTCATTGTCCTCGGGATCCCTGGGTGAGCATCTCGAAGGCTCATGATTGGCTTTTATCTTTTGCCAGCTACAAGCCTCTGGGCCTTCAACCCCTTCTTCCCATGAAATGAGGGACAACCCCTTCTTGGGTTAGTACACCCAAAAATCCCAAAAGGTAAGGAGATGAGGGGATGAAGTGTGGAAAGTGACAAGTATGGTCAGGAATGGCATGATGACTCGTCAAGAGGACCTCCTAGTAGCAAACCTATCCCCAAGGGTGACCTTTACTAGGGCGCAATGTCAACCTCCCAAGTGAAACAGGGAAAAGAGCATAATGTCCAAGCAGACGTTACATAATCAAAAGCAGTAATAGATGTTACAAACTCAAAATGCCTCAAATATTGAAGTGACACTCACCATGATACCTGGCTTGTACCTCATGGAGCAAGACCCAATGTCTTTCAGAAGCCAACTGATGTGGTGGATACCGTCGTGATGAACTTGGAGCTGTGGTGGTGAGGTGGGCTTCTGTCTGTGCAAGTGGACACTGCTGGTCAAGCTGTCTCTCGGTACTCCATGTCTGCAACTTGAGGGCCTCGAGACACCATCTCCTTAGTTATCCCTAGGAGTTGGGGATAACATGAACAATGCAGTAAAATTTATATCGAAGAACCAATCGATGACACAGATTAAATCTGGGCAAAGCTTCACCAGATCGATGGCTCTGTAGTCTATCGAAGTTACATAGTCGAAGAACCATGACCGTTGGATCAAAATTTATAGTTGATCATGACTGTCAACTATAATGCCTAGAGTCTCCGTTCGTATGTTAGTAATGGAAGAACGAGATTAGACCTCTATCCAGATTGATGGCCAGCATCAACTTTCATTCGGAGTTCGTCTTTCGAAGTTAAGTATTTGGACTCTGGAGCCATAACAGAGTAATCTGCGCTTTGAAATAATGGTATTGAAATGGAATATTCTTCAATACCCCCTCTTATTGGAGCTGTGAAACTTACCCAATATTTTGAATGTCGATGGATTAGCTCCGATGGTATCGAGAAGGGAATATTCCTTGATGCTCCCCCTATAGGTGTCCACATGTCAAAGTGCCATGTCAACAAAGTGTACGAAGAAGAGCTGAAGCAAGTGATGACATCAACATGATGTCAGTGCCACATTTGCATAAGTAGCCATGTTAGTACCATGACAGATCCACGTGGAATCTGTCTAAGTAGCCATGTCATATTGGAGTGGCATACACCAGTGGCCACGATAGGGACACGTGGCGACAACTTATTGGTCAAAGTAAAGGTATCGAAGAATATTCTCTCTCGATGCCACTCTCGTCGGAGTGAAATAGTTCAACCATTTATGTACACTTCGAAGCTAAAGTATCAAAGAATATTCCATCGCACCTTGATTTACGTGTCGACAGATCTGTTTGTTCATTTCGATCAATGACTGGGATCTATGTGGAGTGAAATAGATCAACAACTCTAAAAAAGACACGTGATGAGTTGACATCAACGATTGTAAAGTGGACACGTGGCAAATACGTACGAGTCATTCGATGAAAACTTGGCGCAGTGGAAATGAAGGCTAACGAGTGTGACCGTAGATCTTGAATAGATCAACGGTAGAGGTTGATCGGTCATTTGGAGTTCGAAATGGTCATGTAGTATAGTCCATCGGAGGACATGGTTGGAGTGAAGTCGATGAGCGGACTCCGACAAGAAGAACTCCGAGAACTAATGACAACCGTTGATCAACGATCCAACAATTGAGATAGCGCTGAGTGTTTTTGACTCACTGTGGTCCCAATAACATGATCACAAATCAACGATGGAGATTGAATGAAGATCTAAATTTGCTGGTTGCTGAGTGATAAGGCCCTAAGGGTTCGACAGGTTTGATGGTCCTGACAAATACGACCACAGATCGACGGTGGCAATTAAATGGAAACCCTGATTGGATGGTGGATGAGTGTTGAGGTCCCGAGGGTCCGATAAATGTGATCGCAGATCGACGGACAAGATTAAACGAAGAAATGATCGGACAACCCTTGAGCATTAAGGCTTATATGTGGAAATTGTGTGCGACAGAAGGAAGTTAGAATACTGATTTCCATGGAGGGCTTTGTAGCTCGACCTAAAGGAGAATAGATGGACTCGGGCCGACCAAACACGATATGTACATGGACAAATTATTAAGGAAGCAATCACTATAAACGAAAATGCCTTAATCTAGATAAGGTTTGTGAGGTGTGGAATGATGGGGGTTTGAAATTGCGAGCGAGAAGTGAAGATTTTATATCTCATGAACCTCGTGGAGAAGAAAAGAGGACCGAATATTCTGTGAAGCGATTTGTTGTGGCTTAAGGTCAATTTTAGGCAGAATTATCTTTTAAAGGAATTCATATTATCCAGGTTGGTGCCTGGTTTGCAGGTTGGTGCCCGTTTCCAGGTTGGTGCCTGGTTTGTAGGTTGGTGCCTACAGAGGATTGGTGTCCTCTTTCATTTACAGGTTGGTGCATAGTTTATGAGTTGGTGCTCATAAGAGGATTGGTGTCCTCCTTGACAATTATTCATACATGAATTGATACTTATTTCAAGGTCTTCACAATCTGAATTTCCATCTTTATGTCTGTAAATGTATTGAATACTGTTTGTGATTCTAATGAGTACATTTCTGGTATAACTAATTGCAAATATAAATCCTAACTATGTTTAGATCAAAATAAAAGGATTAAAAGCATACAATACTGATTCACCCCCCTCTTAGTACTATTAACCATTTCAACAATTGTGTTTTTAATCAGATTTGATAAATGGGTGCATTTTCAGTAGAGGCCGTCCTCATTGACAATTATTCATACATGAATTGATACTTATTTCAAGGTCTTCACAATCTGAATTTCCATCTCTATGTTTGTAAATGTATTGAATACTGTCTGTGATTCTAATGAGTACATTTCTGGTATAACTAATTGCAAATATAAATCCTAACTATGTTTAGATCAGAATAAAAGGATTAAAAGCATACAATACTGATTCACCCCCCTCTGAGTACTATTAACCATTTCAACAATTGTGTTTTTAATAAGATTTGATAAACGGGTGCATTTTCGGTAGAGGCTGACACCCTTCATTGCTAAGTTTGAATTGTCTAAATCAATCTAAATGGCTTGAATTGATGAACTGTTAGAGTTATTAAACACTCTAATACTCTCAACTAATGACAATATGGTCACAACTGATAGAGAAACTCTTTAGTCTATTCTAACTTGTTTGCAAGTTTCACAAGCCAAAGTAGAGTTGCTTCAAACTCAGACTCGACTTCTTCATGATGCACTTGAACAAAAGAATATTCGACATTCTAAACTAGTTGTTTAGAACAACCCTTTTTTTCGAAGAAGATGAAGATGACGATTCAGATCAACAACTAGTGCAGGATCATCTTGGTGAGCCAACATCAGATGCAAGTGCAGATGAAGTTGAAGTTATGCATAATCAAGTTCAGTTTTCTCTTCCCAAGCCAATCATCAGACCTTGGGAAGAAATCAGAAACAATAAGCACAAAATAAGTATCGGATATGAAAAGGAAGTCACCTTTCATATTCTGGATTATACCAAACCGATCCAGTTCCAGAGTGCTGGATTGCTTCAAGAAGGTTCATATTCACCTGCTCCAGTTCAAGAGTAGATTCCTAAATGCCAACATTTTCATTGAGTTGGTCACAAGAAAGATTTGTGTTTCGATCTTCATCCTTGTGAGCATTGTGGAAAGCATAATCATTCTTCAAACAAATGTTTTAAACGCAAGAAACTTGCAAGAGTAAAGAACCACTATGGGTGGATGACTTCTTGGCAATGGTCATCAATAGTCAAGGAGATATATCAGTCATACCAACAAATTTATTCTTGAGTATTGACACATCTTGCAGTGGAGAGATTTGCATCTTCTCACGTTGTACCTGACAAGGGGGAATAATATCAGTGATTGATAGTCAGGCTTCAAGTTTCAAAGTTCTATCAATTGAGCACAATTATCATCCTAAAAGTCATACTTTCCCACTACCTTAGTTCATTGATATAACTCTTTGACCATCTGCTCAATAGGGAAGGAATGATGAGAACTCATCTGCAAAGTCAAAGTGTTCAAAGTTTGTAAATGGAAAATTGTTGTGAAATATCTTGTAGATAGATTTTAGTTTTCCTTTTTATTTCAATCTATTTTACTTATTATGATGAGTTAAATTAGATATCCAAGTGTACAAGCTGTGCATGGCACTTATACTAATCTTGTACGTACTAAATATGTATATATATAGCCATTGTCCTCTTTATATACACCCACATAATAGAAGAGTGCACGGATTATACAGGAGACACATTCTTATGTCCTTTTCTTTCTTGTGTGTATTCTTGCTTTCTTATTTCCTTGTGTAACGAACATAACTGTTCATTACTAGGGCTAATGTAGGCTAGATTAATATTTATTGCCGTAAGGTCAGCCCACACAGGCTATAACACACCCGACCCCTAAATACCCTTTCTAGGGATGGGGCATCAAATATTTGCTTGTTCAAATCATCTCAAATCATCTCTTCGAGGTATTCATCCTCTTTTGCTTGTCCGTAGCTTTCTAATGACTGTTACTGACTCAAAATCCGATCCCTGGTTTGCAAGATACGACCTCCCGAAGTTATCTAGGCGTTATTGGTTGCGGTCTTCGGCGTTCGACGCTGAACGCCCCTTTTCTTACTGCACGCATATTCCTCGAAGTCCCGAAATCTCTCCACGTGGCCTTGGCCATCCAATGATCAACGTTCGACTTTTTACGTTGAACGTCCCTTTTTCGGTGTTCGACAATTGGCGATCGACGTTCTATGTTTTCGGCGTTCGGCGATCGACGATCGACGTTGAATGTTTCGGCATTTGACAATCGACGATCGACGTTGAATGTCCCTCTACTATACTACGCCCCAAATCTTCCGAACTCTCGAAGTCCCGGTCACATCACCAACCACGTTGGGTAGGCGGGCACGAACCAGAGGATGACACGCGGCGAGGGCCAGGGGTAACACGTGTCCTCTTTAGGGGGTGACATGTGTCATGCTCTAAAAGGCATAAGGGGTCTGTGAATCGTCCATATCTCGGTGACATGTGGCACCTTAGTTGTGGGTCAACGTCACCCTAGATGACGTCAGCCCCAGACATACAACCTTCTAACTTCTTTCAAATCTCTCAGTTGAGATCTGTCCATGTAGATCCATAGGTCCACGGCTCTCGTTACTTCGCAACTCTGGGCTTCAGAGCTTACCAACTCCTCACATTGCGAATCCCCCAAAGAGCCAAGTCTTTGGACTCTCGGATCTAGCTCCATGTGTCCTCATCCTATCAACGGTTGAGATTCACTTTGCCGTTCGCAACTTCAAGAGTTTTCACACTTTGAAGACTCTTGGCCAAGTTCCTTCGGAGTACCAAGTCTTCGGACTATAGTATCTTCTGCCACGTAGCCTCTCATCCAACGGCTCTAGTCCAACAAATGACATTTGACAGGGGACAAGTGGGGGCCACGTGTCACTCCACGACGCGTTCTCGATTGGTTGGGCAATTAAGAGGGGTTCTTAATGGAGTCCTTAGATTGACGGCTGAGAGGGATCCCGAAGGATCGATGGTCTACGTCACTTCATAAATTTGGCATTCAACATTTGGCGTTCTACGTCCCTATGTCTTCACATTGATACCGTCGAATACCTGAACTTCCAGATAGCCGTTGATCTGTGGATATGCGTCCCTCCATTCTCAACGGTCCAGATTAACTTCACGACTCTGGCATTCGGGAGTTTTGGCACTAGACCACCCCTATTCTCCCGAAGTGGAACTTCGTCGAAGTACTTAACGCTACCCCTTCCTAAGTCCGATCTAACGGTTGAGAGAGATCTCCACTGGATTCCCAGATCCACGACCCTCATCAATTCGCGACTTGGGCCTTCGGTTATTTCCGCGGGTTGTGGAGTCATAAGTCCCAAAGTCCCGAAGCCAAAGTAGCTTCACTCCTTTCGGGCTTAGCGAGGGGTTTCCAACCCTGGGTCATATGGGATCATATTGAGGTTCCGGGCTACACTAAGCTCTTAGTCGAGACTTAATTAAGGCCATGGGTATGAGGCCTCCGTCACATGGGTGGAAGGTCTGAAGGAAACGCCCTTCTCCCACAGAGTTGAACTTGACATTCCCGCTAAGGTAAACTAAAAAGATCGACAGGACTTAGACGTTTCAGTTAATCCTACCTCGACTCTCCTGCGGATTCACATCACATAACTCTCTAGCGGCTAAACTAAGGTAAATTGAAGACCATGTAAATATAACAGTTTATAGAAGCAAATGAGTATTTCTAATAACTGTTCAAACACTTCAAGACTTAACCATAAACACAAACATTCAATCATCGCATCCAATGTATTACACAAAGTGAAAATACTTATCAGAACTGGAAAATGTGAAGCGACTGTTGAAAGGGGTGCTTGTTTCCACCCTAGGCACAACGACTCCTGATGGATTTACCGTTGGCCACCCCCGAGCTAGACCATGATGCTCTGAGAGAGATTCTTTCTCCTTGCTCCACGACAGTCAGGGACGAAGGTTACTCTCCTCCTCCCACAGGATCTTGGCAACTGGATTCCTCTACACCAAGCAAGGAGGTTTGCACGAGCACTTCCTCAGTCACTCGTCAGCCTAGTTTATCAGCTTGTAGCGAGACCCTGCCCATGGCTTCTTACAACCAAAACAAGCTTGCTTCTCAGCTTTTCTCTCAACTCCAGAGTCGAAAACACGCTCTCTTCTCTCTTGGAGATTGTTTTTCTCTACTCTGCTTCCTTGCAGATCTGTCTCTATCCCCCGAATTACTTCCTTTCTTTCCTTCCTCATCACCGACACCTCACATCGTGGTAGCGACTGTCACTCGCATTAGCTCAAGAGTCTCCTTGTAGTATAGCTTGCCTACTGGAGTACTGAGTAAATATATTCTTCAAGAGCATACTGTCTTTCTTGCTTGGCTTGGCTTGGTTTGCTTAGAATTGCTTTCCTTTGGTCGATCGATCCGCAGAACCAAACCAGTCTGAATCTCCCGGCTGTCTTGCCTTAAGTTACGGTATCCCTCGCTCAGATAGGGCTGTCTGGATGTTGATGCATAGTTCACAAGGAAGAACTCTATTGAAAAGTGATCCAACTCTAGTACTAAATCACAATAAAAATGTAGCTTCCTCAATTTGCTGATATGCATGTACTCTAGCACCATTTCCATCGGGTACAGCTGCCTGCTTTGCCCAAACCATTCACCAAGCAGATGTTGAGATTAGTACCTGAGGAGGTGTTCCCCATGTGTTTTCCTTCCTTAGCACATGTGGGAAAGTCATTTGGCACTTTGTCCTAGTACTTTATGTCTATTTGTACTTTGACTTTGGTTAAAGTGCATTATGTCACTTTTGGCTAAAGTGAACATTAAATTATCTTTTTGGTGATTTTGAGGAGACATGAGTTGACTTAGGGAATTAACCCAAAAGTGGGTTTTGAGATTACATTTATGAGGAGTGATCTCAACCTTTGATTTAGGATGATCTCATCCATTGGATCTTA
>JZKD02S1748314.1:31884-50842 GCA_000966675.3 Picea glauca
AAGACAGCTGATAGGACCTGGAAATTTCTACAGCAGACTAGAGTTCAACCCTGCATTCATTTGCTTAGCCACCCCCCTCCCTCCGCTTGCCTGCCTACGAATAACATAACGACACATGGCAAGCCATATATGGATGGGGCCATCGATAAACATTCATTAAGGTGAGAAAGGAAACTAATAGAGAGATGGATATAAGCGGGTTCAAAAGATCCTTTCTTCCCCTCAAAGAGTAGCGGGTTCAAAAGATCCTTTCTTCCCCTCAAAGAGTAGCGGGTTCGAAATAGCAGCAAGGTTGCGTGGGTCCGAATCATCAACTCGTGGTCAGGCCTGGAAGCCTTACAGATGGGTACCTTGCCCCATCTCCTCATTAACTCTTGAGGATGGTCTTCCAACTACCAGCTTGACTGGTAATTCATTTCTGGGTCGGAGGACTGTTGAGCAATTACACCCAGTAGATACTGGTTTTGTGAGGGTCATCTCAACCATTCTTGGTTTCCCTCACCATCTCTCTCATAGCATCCATGGTCTATCTTGGCAAACTCCCCCCTTTTAGCAGTTGTGCAACACATATCCAATTTCTATTAATAACAAAAAATTCATACATTGACCCTTTTATACAAAGATTCATCAAATCAAACATTCACACATATTTACTCAGCCATAGTCTCTTGGCCAGTTATAGTTATATTTACAAACTGGGGGAAACAGGGGTATTACAATCCCCTCCCCCTTAAAGGAACATCGTCCTCGATGTTCTATCTGCTAATGTGCTCTGTATGTACAGAAGTAAACAAAAATGGATATGCCTGTTTCATGGCATCCTCCATTTCCCATGTAGCCTCATCTGGGCCAAAGTGTTTCCACTGCACCTTGACCTGTGCAATGGTTCTATTCTTGAGTGGGGTTTCCTTCCTATCTATTATGCATTGAGGTTCTGGCAGAAATTCTCCCTCGGGTTTCACCTGAATCACAGACCAGTCAATAATATGATTAAAATCATGTACATACTTCTTTAATAAAGAAACCTGGAAAACATTATGTGCATTCACTGTGGGAGGACGTGCTAGATGATAGGCTACTGGTCCCACTCTATCCAAAACTTCAAAGGGTCCACAATACCGAGGTGCTAGCTTGGCACAAGCTCCCATCCTCAAAGAGCTTTTCCTGGGTTTGACTCGGAGATACACATGATCCCCTGCTTTGAACTCTCTAGGAGTCCTTTTCATGTCTGCATAGCTCTTTTGTCTATCCTGGGCTATCTTTAGATTTTGTCTGATCTGAATTACTTGTTGTTCCATTTCCTTTAGCATGTCTGGCCTGATTGTAACTCTGTCTACTGGGTTGTTCCAATTGATTGGAATGTTGCATTGTCTTCCATAGAGGGCTTCAAAATGGCTCATTTTTAATGACTCTTGATAGCCATTATTGTAGGCAAATTCTACCAGCGGTAGGTAGTCCTCCCACTTCTTGGGTTGATGCATTACATGCATCCTCAACATGTCTTCTAACACTTGGTTTGCCCTCTCTGTCTGCCCATCAATTTGAGGGTGATAGGCTGTACTAGAGAGCAATTTTGTTTCAAAACCAACAAACAGAGATTTCCAAAGTTTGAAGTAAATTTTGTATCTCTGTCACATATAATTTCCTTAGGAATGCCATGCAGTCTAAATATCTCTTTCATGAAAATGCTGGCAATATCTATTGCCTTGCAAGTTGACTTGACGGGCATGAAGTGAGCAACCTTGCTCAGTTTGTCCACAACTACCATGATGGCGTCGTTTTGTTTGGTTGATCTTGGTAATCTTGTGATGAAATCCATGGAGATGGTTTCCCATTTCCATTCGGGAATTGGTAGGGGCTGCAACAACTCTGTTGGGTGCCAGTGCTCTGCCTTGACTCGCTGACATTCTAGACACTTAGCTAAGTAATCAGCTATGTCCTTTTTTCAGTCCGGGCCAATAAAATAGTTTCCTAGTGGCCGTGATCATTTTTTGATAACCAGGATGACCAGTATATGGTCTTTTGTGTAGATCCATTATGAACCTCTTTGAGTCGTCATAATTTAGAACATACAATCTGCCCTTGTAAGTCAGCAGGCCATCATTAAGCATCTGATAACCTTCGTACTTCAACCCTGTGGGCTCTTGCTTTAGATATGATGTCACGGTCTTGAAAAATGCATTTGTTTCTTGTGCACTTTTGACTCTCTCTTTGATGTCTGGTTCACTGGCGCTTACAACTGCCATGTGAACCACTTTCATACTTCTACTAAGGGCATCAACCACCCTATTCTCCTTTCCTTTGATATGTTTGATTTCAAAATCAAACTCACTAAGGAGAGCCATCCACCTAGCTTGTCTCACATTGAGTTTTGGTTGGTCAAACAAATACCTCAACCCACTATGGTTTGTCATAAGTACAAATCTTCTACCTAAGAGGTAATGCTCCACATTTTTAAAGCATGCACTATGGCAGCCAATTCCATATCGTGGGTCACATAATTGACTTCATGCTCATTCGATTTTCTGGATTCCTAGCAGATCACATGTCCTTCTTGCATAAGAACTCCTCCGAGCCCTTCCTTGTAGGCATCTATACACACAAGGAAGTCCTTGTTTGGTTCTGTAATCTTCAGTACAGACGCATTGCTTAGAAGGTATTTCAACTCTTGAAATCTTTCTTCACATTCTGATGTCCAAATGAATTTAACCCCCTTTTTCTGAAGGGAGGTGATTGGGCAACCAATCTTGGAGAATCCCTTTATGAACCTCCTATAGTATCCTGCTAGGCCCATAAAGGATCTGATATCAGATACATCCTCTGGGGTAGGCCAATCCATGATGGCTTTAATCTTGTCAGGATCAACTGCCACTCCTTCCTCAGAAATAACATGGCCTAATTAATGGACTTGTTTTTGGAAAAAGTCACACTTACTAAGCTTAGCATAGAGTTGATGTTCTCTTAGTACTTGGAGTACTAGCTTGAGATGTTCTTCATGTTCTTCCCTATTCTTGGAATAGATTAGGATATCATCAATGAAAACCAACACAAACCTGTCCAAGAACTTTTTGAATATGTTATTCATTAAGCACATAAAAGTGGTTGGTGCATTGGTAAGCCCAAATGGCACCACCACAAATTCATAGTGACCATATCTAGTCCTAAAGGCTGTCTTGTGGATGTCTTCATCTTTAATTCGGACCTGATGGTATCCAAACTTGAAGTCAATCTTGGAGAAGATTGTAGCACCCCTTAATTGGTCAAACAAGTCATCGATCCTTGGTAAGGGATATTTATTTTTGATGGTCATCTTATTGAGTTGTCTATAATCTTATGCACAATTTGAGTGCCATATTTCTTTTTCACAAACAAGGCTGGCGCTCCCCATGGAGACACACTAGGCCGAATGTAACCTTTGTCCCACATCTCCTTCAGTTGTAGTTTGAGCTCAACTAGCTCTGGGGTACTCATTCTATAGGGTGATCTAGACATTGGCACCACTCCTGGTACAAGTTCTATTGAAAAGTCAATATCCCTTCTTGGAGGTAGACCTGACACCTCTTCTGGAAATACATCTTTATATTCTTTTAATATGGAATGGTCCTCGAGGCTGGGTTTGTCGTTCTCAACATAGTTCAACACTTGTATTGCATATAAGGGACATCCCTTTCTGTAATACTTCTTCACTTGGAGGGCTGATATTTGTCTCACTGAGACATGCTTTTGAATCCCTTGTAGGATGATCCTTCTTCCTTCTTCATTTTCACACTCCAAAGTTTTACTGTAATAGTCCAACTTGGTTTTGTGGGCAGCCAACCAGTCCATGCCAATCAACAGGTCATAAGCTCCTAAAGGAAGTATGTTTAGGTTCGCTTGGGTGGGCAACCCACTTATAACGAATTGGCATGCTGGTATGACCTCTGTTACTTTTCTTTTGGTTCCAGTGGCTAGTTGTACCGACCATGATTTAACATGTTTAACTTGTTGCAATTTACATTTCTCAACAATTTTAGGGTCAATTAAAATGAAAACAGGATGGTTGGCAATCATACCTTCCATCTCCACCACTGAAGCTTGGTGGTCAGCTTGTCTATTATCCAAGGCTACATAAATTTGTGGCATGCTCCTAGCCACATCATTGATTGTGGTAGCCTCTTGGACGTTGTAGACCCTTTTATTGCTCTGTTGCCTATATAGACAATCCCTCCGCAGATGTTCCTCTTCTCAACCCCAATATTTCAAGGGTTCTCTCTTCGTGTTATCAGTCTTACTTGGAACTGCTCCGAATGGTTTATTTCCACTCTGGGATGGAAAATTCTGTTGATACACACTTCTGGTAGGAAGGCTCATCCTAGAGCTCTTCCCTTGGTTCTTAAATCTTGAGGATTTAAACCCCTTCTTCTTGAATCCCGAATTGTTTTTCTTCTTCCAGTCTTCATGGGGTCTTGTCTTATTCTTGAATTTCTCATAGCAATACCTTGCTTTTTGAATAGTATGTTCTAAGGTCTTTGGCTCATCAAACTCAATTCTGTCCCGGTAGGACTGAGGTAATCCACTAATAAATCATTGCATCTTTACTTTTTCATCCTTTATGTAGGGCACATACCTCATCAACTTGATAAATTTGTTGATATACTCATCTATGGTGAGTTGTCCCAGCTTGAGTTCATAGATCTTCTTGGTCTTCCCATCAAAGTACTTTTCTGACAGATACTTCTTGAAGTATTTCTCAAATTGTTTCTATGACAAGTCCTTCTCATGGATTCCTTTCACATTCCTAAGGTCCTCCCACCAAATGGAAGCTTTCCCATTCAGGTTGAAAATGGCTATTCGAGCCTTTAAGTTTTCAGAGTAGTCATGGATTCTGAAGTACTTCTTCAAGCCGAGTAGCCAAACTTTTGCTTCTCCCCCCTTCTTAATCTCTTTGTCGAAGGTGGGCGGTTTGGCTTTCTTGAACTCTTCAGGGTCATGACTCTTGGAATGTTTCCTCTTCTTTCCTCTCGTTTGAGATTGGGAACTAGTTTTGCTAGTAGAAGATTCCTTGGAGGTGTTAGTGTCCTCAGACAGACATTTCGGTGAGTGTCTCTTGGTTCCATGTTGGGCCTTCCTTGAGGTGCTCCTCCTGGTGTGGCCAGTTTTCGGACCATGCTTCTATATCTCAGGTGGACTTGGAGTTTTCTTAGTATGATGCCTGTCCACATGACTGGCAGCTGGACCATGTTGTAGTTGCCTTAGCACCACTCTACAGAAGAGGCAAACCCCTAACTCATTCTACGTAGATCAATGTCCACATATAAGAAGTTAGGTAGTCGGTTGTTCCATTCGTCACCAAGTCCTCGGGACTGCTCACCCTCCTCTTGTTTTATAAAGTTCGTGTTAACTTGACCTCTCGATTAGCGGGATACTCTACCGATACATGTACAAGACCGGCCACCGGGCTGCGGGGAGAGATTCTCTATCGAAAATGCATGTTCGGTTGCCAGAGCCCTATATACAAGTCGACGTTAGATTGTTTTTTCTTTCTTTGATGCGAGCAAAAGAGTTTTATAGTACTTGATAACCTAGTGCTTTATGGGCGGGTTGTGGGGGGCAAGGTCTAATCGAAGGTCGGTCCAACTACTACTATGCAATAATAAAGGTCTGATTCTTTCTTGATTTTGGTTTCTCGCAAAGTGATGATAATTTTCATTTGTTTGTTATGTTTCCTAGTGATGATTACATCTATTTTGTTCTATATATTAATTATTTTATTATTATTGGTTCTTCAAATTATTTGATTGATGAATTAAAATATTCATTGCATAATGCTTTTTATATAAGTGACTTGAGATTGTTGCATCTTTTTCTTGGGATCCATGTTTGGCAAGAGCCAAATCACATTTTCCTCACCCAAATCAAGTATGCCAATGATGCCATTAAATGCTTTAATATGATTAACTACAAACCTATTCACACCCTTGTTAAAACAAATGTAAAAATCATTAAAGACACTAACACATCATTTTTTGATGCTACATTGTATAAGTGTGTGGAAGTCTCAACTATTTGACTCACATAAGACCAGATATTGCTTATGCAAAAGGTCTTATCTTTAGGTTTATCACCAACCCATAACATGCTCATTAGATGAAGGTTAAAAAAATTATTCGATATATTAATGGTACTTTCACTTTTAGTTTATACTATGATGTAGGAGTTCCTCTTTCTTTTTAGGGATATATAGATAGTGACTAGGTAGATGTCATGGATGATAGGCAGTCAACATGTGGGTACTCATTCTTCCTTGGATCCATCACATTTTCATGGTGAAGTTGGAAACAACAGTGTGTAGTCTTGTTATTGATCGAGGTTGAATACATGGGACTTGTTAAGACTTCCAAGGAGGCTTTATGGTTGAGATACATTATCCATCATCTACATTTAGACATGTGTACCATTCCCATTCATTGTGACAATCAAAGTACTATCCAGTTGTTCAAGAATCCAAAGTTCCATAGGAGTACCAAACATGTGGACATTTATTTCCACAAAGTTAGAAAATGCATTGAAGATAAAGAAAGCTTTTTAAAGTCTTCAGATGTTTTCCTTGATAGGCCCAAGAGAAAGAGAGGTCCCAACTTCTTTTGGAAAAAATCTGCACTGTCACCTTTTGTGGCATAACAAAGGAAGGAAGAGAGCACTAGCCTTGAAGTAGGGTTTAACCCTAGGAAACCCTTAAAAGAGATGATTGGGTTTAAACCCTAGGAAAAACTCTAGAAAAAGAGACGATCCAAAAGCCCTAGTCATACAGTCACATAGAAGCCTTAAGTGATGCCACTAGAAAAAACTATTTAGATCAATGGCTGAGTTGAGTAAGTGAGATTTGCACACACTTTGATACCATGTTGAGATTCACAATAAATAACGAGAGAATTGAACGTAACCAACACAAACCCAAATTCTGCAGTAAAGGGAAGAACAAACTAGCTCTAGGGCAGTGCAGCACTTGAAGAGTAATCAGCCAAGAGGAGCACAACCCTAGAGAGAGAGTGAACCCAATAAAAAGTGCGCTAGAGAGAGAAATAAACTTAAGCACAAGAGAGCACAACACTTGATAGGTGCCCTTAGGCAAAACATTTATTAAAAATGAAAAAGAATCACATGATAAAATACAAATGGGAGTAGTGCATTCATACACAAATTAAGTGTAAGGCACTTTCCCCAAGAGGGGTTATGAGTTTACATGTACAAGGTCAGCCTTATCCAAGCCTATAAATACAATAATGACTACATTAGAAGGTCAGCCATGGCTGAAAGTGAAGCTTACACCATTTTCAGCAATATCTCTGATCTTCTACTATTCTCCTTATGGAGTTTGACTGGTCAGGATGACCTGGGTTATTCTGTTGTCACTATTTTTATTGTTGCTTGGCCATTATGGCTCTTTTTTCTTGACATCCTTTCTTCCATGATGGCCTTATTTCATTATAAGACGCGGAATTTTGAGAAAACTGTCTTTGTATGATATCTTTGATCTTTAAATGTCCTCCTTATGGTGTACAATTTTTTACAACATAATGAAATATTCTTTCACAATTGAAATTATAAAAGAAAAAGAAGTAACAGTCTGCACTAAGTGTCTAAAGTTTAAACATCCAACTAAGTACTGTGTAGAAGCTTTTGCAAACTCCACACCCACATAGATGAGATAAGATAAGATAAGATAAGATAATTTTATTAATGTCCAATGAATGACCACAAAAGTAGGTCAATGGGACTAAAGGATACATCCAGTGTGAGTACAATGTAGGAGTGCAAAAGCAGCTCCCATAAAATGAGAAAGATATAGAAAAGAAAACAGAAAGTACAGTCTAGGTAAATATCTGACTAGGCTATGCCCTAGGCCTAGTAAAACGCCAAAATAAAGTGTTTAAAACAGTGTCATAAGTGCGGTGATACAAAGTGAGAGTGTCCATGGGTTGGACCCCCGAAAGGCACCTCCAGGTAGGAACAATATTCCCATCTTTCATGTGTTGTCAAGGACACTCACTTTGGTACCTTGGAGCATATGTACCTTATCTAAGCAGGAGGGTGGACTAGCATTGACTGATATTAAATTGCAGGGGGCTGTTTTATCAGCTAATGGATAGTGTGGCGCTTTTGTGGCGATGAATCATGGAACCTGTTGCTTCGATACAAGATCTCTAATGGGAAATATAAAAAATAGGATCAGGGGCTGCTTTTTACTTAATGATATTATAGCTGCTCCGGAGGATTTCAGGATTGGTGGTTCACCTGTGTTACAAAGAATCTGGGGAGCATGGAAAAAGGTAGCCTCTGAACTTTCTTGGCATTGGAATGGATTTAGGAGAGGATTTGATCTTACTTGTCACTCAATCTGGTCCTGGAAAGCTCAGTGTTCCAATGTATCTCATGTGGATAGATATCTCCCCAAGGGATTAGCAGGAAGGGATTTTTAGTTGGAGAGGCCTCTAGGATGGGAGTACTAGATCATGGAAGACTTCATCTAGTCTCTCATATGAATTTGGCCTGATTCACTCGGAACAGCTAACTATTCAAGAAATACTGTGGCTGATCCCACCCATTGAACTATATAAGCCCAATATTCACACTCGTAGGTGCATTTGGTGTGATTGGTTATAGCGATATGGTAAGCCCATTTGGATTTATAAGCCCAGAAGGTTCTTTAGTATATTACATTCCTTCCAAGAAAATCTGAACAGATGTTGGAGTTGCTTGGATTTATAAGAAAAGCAGGTGAATCACCTCCGAACAGTGTGGCCCTTCAGGCTATGGGTCTTTGCTTGGCTACTGGTCTATTAGGGGTTGCACTCCAAGGAGCAGCTGTCATGGACGTGACTTATGGATGATTCTTCTCATCGTGGACAGGTTGAGACCGTTCACCACATCTTTTAGAGCGGCAATTGCACTCGGAAGTTGTAGAGCTTTGTTTGGGACACCTGGTGAGTCGTTACATATTTTCTTAAGTAAGATTTCTTGGAAATCTGCTCTGTTAGGTGATGAAGATTCCATTGGCCCTTTTCACTTTAGGGGGACTGGACCTTGTATTTGAGTTGTCACCTTGTATATTTTGTGGAAGCTTCATTGTGAAACTGTATTTTGTGGGAGTGTGTTTTCTATTGCTTCTTTTAAAGAATGCTTGTTTAATGAACCAAATGTCATGTTCAATGTCAAGACTCAGAAGCACTCTCTTATGGAGAGATGCAAGTGGTTGTTCGATTGAGGCTTAGTCTGACCCAAGGGTTCTTCTCTTGGCCTTTATTAGAGTCACGCCCATTTGTATATCTTCCTGTACGATAAATTTTTGTTAATATAATCAGCATTTTTCCAAAATAAACAAAACAGTCTGCACCAAGTGGCTGGCCTGATATGATTTATCACTTGTGAACAAAGTTTCAAGTGTGGAGTATATGGATTGGCCTGGGCCCTGAACAACTACTTTCTTCTGGTACTTGCCCAGTACCTAATTACGGAACAATCTCCAATTGTTTCTTTCATCCAGGGCTTTTAGAATTTGATTTGCCTCTTATGAATGTACCTAATTACATCTGTGCTTAGATTTTTACAACTTGTGCCCTGGAATTGTCATGTCACTTACATGTTTTAACTCAACTTGAAGCGTATTGTTGTCAAGGTGTCTTTAGATGCAACACGTGGCTGGCTGAAAGAAAAAGCGGCTTTCAAATTTCAGTAGGATCTATGGAGTTAGCTTGCTGTTATAGAATAACTACTTCAGTGTTAGTTATGTGCAAATGTATCAATCATTTATATTTAGATAAGATAAGATACTTTTATCAGTGTTTGCAAATAGCAAATTTTCAGTCTAGATAAAGATGGAGCAGTGAATTACTTGTGAAGTTGTAAAAGCAACATGAATATGTCTCTATTTCTGATCTAACCGATATAGCTTGAAGTCTTTCTCTGAAGTCCAACCTTGCTAAGATTTTTACATCCTGAAAATGCAAGTTTCCTTTGATGCTTTCTAGTTATGTCCATTTCAAGTTACGTTTCTACCCAAATTTGAGGATGTCTTGACAGTGTTTAAAGAAGTCATTGTTGCAAGTTTTTCTAGTGCCCATTTTTTTTAAGAATTTCTTTTTGAAGCCTCATTTTTGGTAAAGCATGCACAATTTAGGTGCAACATCATTAGAAAAAGTGTTTTTTTGTTGTTACTAAAACATTGTTGTCTATAACAGAGTTTCAAATATTCAGGTTGTGAGAATCAGACACATTTCTGTTGGTAGAAGTTTAGAACCATGGGGTGTTTTGGCTGCTGTGCAGAAGATGAAATTCAAAATGCAGCTGATGGTGCAACCCCTATTATGGTAAATGGAATTTTTCCAGGTTAGCTATCCAATGCCATATTTACATAGCTGATCATATGGTGGAGCATGCATTACTAGTGCTATTCTTTTGCTGTTAGAAACTTAGATTTTAGCTGTTTATTTGTGGACTAAAGATCATGATTAATGATGCTGATGCTATACAGCATGGGTTCCTTGAAAAATGTGATATTATGCCAGGCATGGACTTTATTTGACTTGATTTTAAGTTTTGCTTGTTTGAGTTCTTTGTATTACAGGCATTTGAACTGTTAATTTCCCTTTTCTTTAAAATAGGTTGCACAAATCCACCTTTGAGTGCTGCTTTGTGTCCAGGCTAGCTTATTGGAAGTAAGTTATTTGTGCGCCATTGATGAATAAATGGACTCCTACTCATTGTCTAGTGGTAGAATCTGCACCGGAAAGTTTTCTCCTGTAGGTTTTTTAATGTCTCTGTGCAAAGTTTGAATTTCGCTTTCCCTGGAGTCTTCCCACAAGTGCTCGAAAAGGTTTCCCAATCTTCCATCAGAACCAGGGACAAGCTTCAAATCCCAGCCTTGATTGTGGTTGCTTTAGTCTTCATTTTGCTCAAAGAAACCATCTCTTGTATTGCATTTGGAAATACTAAAAAGTGAACAATTTCACATATGATTCTGAAGTACACCATGATAGCTTCTGCATTGAACTGCTCTAGGGAGGTAAATGACTGACAAACAGATAAAAAACAAGAGCAGAGTAGAAATGTTGAATGACTTAACTAATCACTGTTGCTTCATGACCATAATTACCATTAAAGAAGGGCATCAATTAA
Organism: Picea glauca; assembly: GCA_000966675.3. Classification (NCBI taxonomy): domain Eukaryota; kingdom Viridiplantae; phylum Streptophyta; class Pinopsida; order Pinales; family Pinaceae; genus Picea; species Picea glauca. The sequence continues at coordinate 43,039 of JZKD02S1748314.1, forward strand.
GAGATTGTCGGATGCTTCATTCAGAATATTTGAACTTGTTATTTGATTAAGTTTCTGATGCACACATGCATGGGATAGCATCAGATATGTACAAATATATTTGTATAAGATAGCCAGATATTACTTATAACTTTATAAGTTACAACAATAGATGATCATGATGATGTGCAGGCAATTGACTGCCAAATATATAGGAAGCTAGGGTTACATAAATTCAAAGATTTAACCTTTACATGACAACCACTAATAATAACATAGTAAAACTAAATTATACAGTGTATGTATATATTATTATTTACACTTTAGGTACAATAGTTAGATATCAAGTTATCTGTGGCTGAAATGCTTCTACTTCAGTGCAGTACAAGACTGGCTCCAGATAGCATTCAATCATCACTGAGGTGGAGCATACTTCAACGGCTTTTGAGGTGCAAGGAAATCTTCTTGAAGACAAACAAAGGCATATACTTATGAATAGTGTCAAGAGCTATTTTTCAACACAGGAGTATTTTCCTTTTGGCTGGAAAGACAATACATTTTTCTATAGTGGTGGAGCTTTAATGTCTTCAAATATGTAGTGTGGATCACTTGACTTGAAAGCCATGAATTTTGTATCCAACTTCATGCTGAAAGTGTCAACTTTCAAGAGATCTCCCCGATTGGGAAACCAAGTATATGGGCACCATCTATAGGCATAGTGAAGAATGGATATTTCATCTTGAAATTGCTCATTGTTAAGGAGACTTCTTGGCATTTTTACTAACAATATGTGAGAATTCCATTTTCAACTCTAACATGAAATGTTTTTACTGTTTGAATGAATACATCAAGATTTGGGGCTTTCTTTAGTTTGATGAAGTTTTGTGTGCTAGGGGAATCGATCAACCAAGGTCACATTACATAGACTCAACAATGAAATGACAACCAAAATGAAGAGTGAACTTGGCAACTCGGCAAAACTTGACATAAAACTCAACAATAATTTTGCATATAAAAGGGTACATAAAATATTCACCATATCACAAGAAAAAAACAAGGATTTTTTTGTTTCATTACAATTTTATAAAATTAGGTTGTACAACGTAGACATATTCTCATGAAATACAAAATGACTTCAATTTTCATAATAGACATAAACACTGAATAATGAACATCAAAATTTCATTTATTTAGATGTTGCAGATTCCAAAATTTTATATAGAAAATAGTTGGAAATTGACATTCACAAAGTTCAAACACCATGGATGATGGACCATGGCATAAAACGATAAATGATGAAATTATTCATGAAACACCCAGGGTCATGAATTAGAAGGCCTTTCCCTTGCAGCTGAGTGTGTTGGATCATTGTYCAACCAAGTGAGATCCTCATCTTAGAAAGTTGGTTCCTTCGTCTCCAATGTCTACTTTGATGTTGGATCAATCCTGTTTAGCTCAATACCATCATCACTCCTGGCTTTCAATTGTTTGTTGTGAAGCATAAGACTGTAGTGCATGAACACCAAATCATTACGTTGTTTTTGGGTCAATTTCTAGTGCATCTTAGAGTGAATGTGCTCGAACATACTTCAGTTACACTCCCATCTAATAAAACTGTAGGTTTGTCTTAACACTCAGATTACCATTGTTGAACAATGTAATGCTTATTTTATAAGACTTAGGTCCCAGGGGTCATTAGTAGATTGTTATAAATATGGTTATATAATGAAGTGTGATGTTATCTAATGATGTGATATGGTTATATAATGACGTGATATGGTTATAATATATATAATGAAGTGTGATGTTATATAATGATGTGATATGGTTATAAATTTCAGAAGTAGCACCTCACAATGGCGAGGGAATGATGAGAAATAAAAAAAAGGTAGCGCTAGCCTTCTTATATGAGGCTAGCGCTCCTCATTTGTCCACATAACATAAAAAATGTTCAAAATAAGTGGGGCCTGTTATCGCACAATCTATACTTGCCCAAAGCCCAAAGCCAAGTAGGCCTAGATTGATGTAACACGGAGGTAGTCCTATCACTGTCACCCCAATAAGATACCTCTTTCCATTTAGGAGGAGAAGAAACTCACTCCAAGGGAGACGTCCCAAGAACTAGTTGGTTGATGAAGGGTAAAAAGACCAGGTAAAACCCACCCCTTTCTCTAGGTCACTCGAGGAAAGAAATCACTTGGTAAAGTTTAAGGGGGCAAAAGGAAAAGTGAATGAATGGTACCAGCCCTTTACCATTGAAACAACAAACGTTAGCAGTAAGCAATGATATCAATGTTTCAAATCAGTGACTTCAAGATATAAATATGCTACTGAAACACCAAAAGATAAATTGTACAACAGCAACAAATATGTCCAGAAATTGTAAGTTATGATGACAAAAATGATATAAAGACTTTGCAAGTTTGATAGTATTTTGTCACTCACAATTTCAAGATTAAAATAAGTCAATAAGTGACTTGAATAGGCTGTCAAAGCTCTTGCAACAGCAGTAGAATAATAATTATGACAGCAGCAAAACCACTTCAGAAAGTACTTAAATTAGGCAATTTAAACAAATACTTTAGCATGCAATGATTTTAGTTTGCCTAGTACAAGTGTTGGGTGGTTTTATAGATAGTTTGAGGGCTGTTAAGGGGCTGCAATGATGGCTGTAACAGTAGTTACAACAGCAGCAACAGCCTCAAACAACTTCAGAAATTTGCACCTAGAACACTAGCAAAAGGAAGACTAAAGCCTTGGGATGATAGCACCTAGGCAAATGCAAATTTCTGGGTTAGTTTTAGGGGTTAGTATGCTGATTAAGGCTGCTAAATAAAGGCTGTAACAACAATTATAGCAGCAGTAATATGGCTGTTAGTGTTGGTGAAAGTTTCAAGAAAAGAGTTTGAAAATTTGTTTGATCTCATTTATCCACAAGAGTGTAAAAAATCAGTGCCTTTTAGGGGGTTATGGAGTCAATAATAGTAACAATGTCATTTGGGAAATAAAATATTGATAATGCTTAGCCAAGGGAAGAAGTAAATGCAAGAGGTGTTGGCACTTCAAGGCCTCAAACATTTGACCTTTTAAGGGAGGTTTTGCTAGAGTAGGCACTTTTAGGCCCTAGCGTACCTTCCTTCCTTAGCTTTTTTGAAATACAATTTAATTGGTGACAAGATTGAGATTACTAGAGAGCTAGCACTAATTTATAATAATCACTCTCAAGAAAAAGACTAGATTATTAGAAACTTGGTCTTGAGAGAGATCCCTGGGCAAAGCATCTCGAAGGTTTCAAAATTGGCTTTTAACTCTTGCCAACTGCTTTTACCCTCTGGGCCTTTAGCCCCTTCTTCCCACGAGGTAAGGTACAACCCTTCATAATGTAGCCAATCCCAATGCCCAAAAGGGAAAGGGGAGATGGAAGGAATAAAGATGGAAAGTGGTAAGTATCGAGGGAACGCACAATGAATTTTCACAGATCCACCCAATAGATACCCATCCTAAAGGGAAATTAACTTACTAGGGCACCGTGTCACCCTTCCAAGTATGAATGAGGCAAAGAGCATAATTTCCAAGAAAATGTCATGAAATGAAGAAGGATTCAATACAACATGTTCAAGTGCTTCAAAAAATCAGAGTGATACATATCACGATGCACGAACTCATTACCTCATGGAGCAAGACTCATTGCTACTTTAGGACTAGGTTGGTGTGATGGATACTGCTGCTGGTGATATGTGGACTGCATTGAAGAAAAGAGGGGCCCTCCAAGGCCATGCTTAAGTTGTCTGGCTCTCGGTACTCCATGTCTAGGACCTGTGGGCCTCGAGACATGATCTCCTTAGTTATCCCTAGGCTAGGGGATAACGAAGTCGACACTTCATTTAACCTCTACAAATGCTCAAGTGCAAAAAATAAATCACAATAGCTCACACGTGTGAGACGTCAAGTCTCCTTAGGAAAGGAAGGGGCCTCCAAAGGCCACGTGGCATCAATCCGGAGTGGAGTGGGGGCAATTGATGTTTCTCCTCACTCAAAATCATGCCAACCATCATCAATATCCCAGGAATCCACCAAACACTAGCTCCATCAAACCCTAGAAGATGACATCATCATCAAACTAGGCCCAATGTCTAGGATTTGAGTGCTGCATCCAGGCCCTGGGGAGCTACATCTCGTCTTTGCCATGTCTTTGATTGTTTTCTTCTGCAACGTCCTTGATCCTGGTGGAAAATAAGCCCTGGGGTACTTTTCCCAGCTTGTGGGGATTCCAACCCTTCTGTGTGCCGTCACGACTGAATCTACTCCTACCAAGCCCATTTGTCCATTATTCAAGGTTCCAAGGATGTGAGAGGTGATGTCTGATGGTGGTGACTCACTGGATGACCCACTGCTCTCCATCACACATGCCAAGGTCCTGTAATAAAGACACAACATCCTAGGTACAAGCCCAAGACGTCCCTCAAAGAACCATGTTAGGGCCATCCGAAACAAATCAAAGTATAAAACATGGTTAGCCAAAGTTTATAAGAAACATTAGTCCTTAAAACATGCAAAGTAAGCTATAACTTAAGATATAAGCCATGTAAGACAATTCACCTCAGTATCCCCTTCAAGCATCGCACCAGCCCAGGAGCCCATGTGAGTTGCCAAGTTTAAGTATGGGAGGGCCTTCATCCAACCCTATTAGGTGTGCCACCTAGACAGGACATAAAATAATATAGGTAGAGAGGGATAGGCCCTGAGGGAGCAAGAAATAAAGAAACCCTTCAAGAGTAAGTGTGAAGGTGATATGGTTTTAGGGCTTACTTCATGGCTTATGGTGTCATTTAATCCATTTCTATGAGTGCCTTTGTGAAGGGTGCGCTTTCTCTTGAGTTACCTCATTCTTAGGCACTATTTTTTCCAAACCCTTTTATCATCCATCTTACCAGTCCACTTTATCATATTTGCAAGTCCCCTTTATAAGGTTTCAAGCTATAGCATTGTTATTTGGGACCGGGGTGAGGACTGAAAGGGTCGAGCTCAAGTTTGGACTAGATTTTGTTAGTCCTTTGCCATCATTCCTTTCTTTCTTTAGCTTTATTTTCTTATTCTTTTATTAGCAGATGCAATCAACCTCTGGGCCTTCAACCCCTCTTCTCATGAGAGAATGGACCATTACCCTACACTATGAGAGGCTCCATGATGGAGAGTGTTAAGTATGGTGGGGAACAAAATGTTACCCTTGTGAGGGCCCCCCAGTAGTACCCCTTTTCCCTGGGCGGTGACAACATGGGAATAAGGCATAGAAGCTGACCACCAAGGTGAAACAAGGCAACTGACACAATTTCCCAAGCTGGTGATCCATTATCCAACTTCAACCAAACATACTCATCCACATTCCCAACAAATTAAGCACAACACTTTGCATGAAAGAAGGACTAACATACCTCATGGTGATGATGGCTTACCATCTCCCATACTCTGGGTTGCTTGGATGTGATGAGCCTTGGTTGACCTGTAGCTGTAAAGGTGAATGAGGGGGGCTGTTGTGTTGCCCTCGATGGACATGCTGATCATCATCATGGTCAGGATCATGTTCTCCATTGTGGGCCACGAGACATGATCTCCTCTAGTTACCCCTTGGCATGGGGGGGTAACAAACATTATAGGGAGGGAGTGATCCAGAAGTGCGCTTTTGAGGGGTGCTTCCGGAATGCTGCCTCTTGGAGCATACTTTGAAGGGTTGCTTCCGGAATGCTCCCTCTCAGAGCATGTTTTGGGAGTGAAGTAGAGGTTGGGGACCTATCGTGGATTCAATCATTTATTTTAATCTGCAGGTTATTCTTCCTAAACCATTATTTTGAAAAATTCTTTGTTTTCCAACTTCAATGTTCTGTTCTATGGAGTGTTGCTTCTTGTTGAAATATTAAGTCATAGAGATTCAAACATGTATAGCTTATTTTTTAAAATCTGCGTAATGCATTTCCCGGGGAAATCCACGTATTTCCCGAGCAAATCCACTAGGCACTTCTCCTCATTCTGAGGATGCCCAGTGTAAACCATATTCTGTAGAAGCTCGAAGCTTTGTCAACAATTTACTCACTAAGAGCTCAACATGTCACTTGTGGGAATTGAACCTAGGTAGGGAGGATAACACTCCTCTCAACTGATTGGGCTAGACCTAGTTGACATGTATAGCTTTTCTATTTGCTTCCACTTTATTATTTGAATGTTTTCTAATATGTAACACAAACCATTCTGTATTTTCCTCCCATGCATAAGTATTTTCACATGGAATGTACATACTTTAATGCTTGTCATTGTGAAAGATAAAATTCTGAAGTGCTCTAACCTTGTCATCTGACATTTTTAGAAAATGCTCAAACATAAAGGAGCATTGTATTATATCATCATAGTAACAAGGATTAGGAATCTATGGTGCATATTGTTGAATTTAAAGCAGCTGCAAGAGCCATTCTTCGGGAGGATGGCAAAGACCCTAGCCGAGATCTAGGGCCCCCCAGTGCACTCCTGGGGTTCTTGGTCTGGGACCAAACAGTCAGTGCCATGGCAAAAGACCCTTGTTAGGGCCCCCAGTATATGATTGGGGTTCTTGGTCTGGGACCAAGCAGTAAAGACCCTTGTGAGGGCCCCCAATATATGACTGGGGTTCTTGGTCTGGGACCAAGCAGTTAAAGTCCCTAGATATGTCTAGGGCCCCTGGACATCTTCTAGGGTACCCATGTCTGGGACATGGGTTGATCCTTGGTCTTGTACCTTGGTGGATAAGACCCCAGAAATGTTCTGGGGCAACCTGGTCCTTGATCAGGCAGTTGTTGGTGTATGACCCTCTTTGAAGGCGTGCATGACCACATGAGAGATGTATCTCATATGCAGTGATGATAAAGTGAAAAAGGTCGCCTTGAGAATGAATGGACAAGTATTGCCACCAAGTAACCCCACCTCAACCCCCTTCACCCTTGCTTGTGTTTATTTGGGGTTTTGTATTTTTGCTTTAGGGGTCAATGTGAAAATATTAATTAAATGTTTAAATTATAACATGTTTAATTAAAATTTATATTAATTAAATATGTTAATTTTAATTATCATTTTAATTATTATTTTTACTAACCTACCCTAGCCTAAAGTATAAATATAGACTTCCCCCCTTACCTTTTACACACTCTTATGCTATCCTCCAAAAAGGTGAGCGGATCTCCTCCAGTGTGCTGCGGCCCTCCTTTGCAACAGTAGCTGAGTATTGTGACAGTTCAGCCCTCCAAGTTTTTGGCCTCCTGGTCTTTGCAGCTTGTATGCCTCTTGTTTGGAATGTGTCAAGGGTTGTTGCAGGGCTGTTTGATGTTGCTGTAAACTCTGTGTTGAAGACTGAAGCTGCCGTCACCTCTCTCTAGCACAGATCTGATTCCTTCTTTGAGCCGTGGCCTCTCTAGTGTAGATCTGGTCCTATACATTGGGCCGTGGCCTCTCAAGCACAGATCTGACCCCTGCCGTGGTCTCTCAAGCACAGATCTGTCCCTATCCTTTGAGCCGCAGCCTCACTAAATTGTTTATCTTAGACAGCCATAACCCCTGCTATCTCTTCTTTATATGAGGGTTTGGGTCCTTGGAATTTCTGTGTGTGTGAGGGTTTAATCACAGAAATTTCTGTGGGGTGTTTAAGTGGTTTCTCTTCCTGGTGGCAAGTAAGTCTATTCATCTCTTGGCAAGAGATCTAACCCTTGTGGTAGATCTATGAACCTAGACTTTTTCTGAGCATACTTTTCAGTGGTTATTCATCTCTTGTGTGAGTCATGAGCTCCTTCACTGTTCAAAGGTAAGA
>JZKD02S1748314.1:50852-71347 GCA_000966675.3 Picea glauca
CCTATCTTGTGGAGTAGTCCTGTTGCTGTTCTGTAGTGAGTTGCGGCCTTGGTCAGTGGAGGATTACTGTAGCTGTTCTGCCCTCTTCTGCTGTAGCAACTCCTTGTGGGCTGCCGTCCCTTTGACATGCTGTTATGTGTATGCTGTGTGGTGCCGCGGCTTGCTGTAGGGTTATTTGCTGAAGGTGTAGCATCATATACCTCCTGTAGGATTGACTGCTGAGGGTGCCACGTGCTATACTGAGATTGTCTGCTGTGTGTGCCGCGTCCTATCTCAGCTGTGGGGTTTTCATTTAAGGGTTTGGATCCTTGATGTTTTAGTTCCAGTAACCCTAAACTTGGTGTCAAGAAAATTCCTTCTATCTTTGGCATAAAAGATCTTATTGTTGATCCATGAACTGAACCTTTTTCTGAGCATAACTACAAGGACCCACCTATTGTGGTTTGTGCTATTCTCAGAGGAAAGGTAGGTACCAGGTATGTTTCCTATCTGTTTCTTTTAAAGTTCAGATCTGAATTCACTATAGAATTTTCTTATAGAATAAGCATTGCATGAATCTATAAGTTATGTTCCTTGTTTACTGATTGAACTAAGTTATATAGATCTGCTGTTACACTTAGAAGAGCTTTGCATTACTGTTTGTTTCAGAATCAAGATATAGATCTGCTATGTTATAGATCTGCTGTAATATAGATCTGCTGTTATAATTAGAGAGCTTTCTATTACTGTTTATGATCTGAGTTTTTATTGCATATGATCTGAGTTTCCTTCTTCTACTGTTACAGTTTGTCATAGATCTATCTTTCTATATGCTATTATCTCAGGTTATGTTTCAGATCTAAGTTGTTTAGCATTGAATTTTAAAAGAGACTGCTGTTTTCAATTTTACCCTAAAACCTAACACTAACTGATAGTGCCAAGTCATCTTGCATGAATGCCACCTTCCCCTTGGTTGGCCAAGGGTCAGATAAACCATAAGGGTAGTAGCACTAAGGATAACATGAAAATACATGATAATGCCTTGGATTTGCAATTGGTACATCAAAGGTCCATAAGTGTCATTAAATGGTCCTTGAACACCCCATACAAAATATGTTGTAACAATAGTCTCCAACTGAAGAAATTTGAGGTTCCTAAAGGCTTCCCAACAGGCCTGTCATGTGACCTCTTGTTGGGCACTAAGTTCAAGGTACTTTCAAACTATTTTCTCACTGTTTTTAGGACTGTTTTCTTGCTGTCCAAAACAGCCAACAAATCTGAACTTTTACCCTCTTCAAATCTGCCCCTTAGGTAGTGATTTAATGTCTGTTTGAAGCTTCTCTTGAATGGGTTTCAATAGGAAGTTTTGTTGTCCATTGTTAGCGCATTCATCATATTACAAAACAGAAAATACCCTCTAGGATCTTTAACACCTACTATGCTGAAAGTAAATAAGCAAACCATGACAATTTTACACAAGTGTTTTTGGTCAACATGACCATGGAAAAATCCCCATGGGGAAAACCAATAAGAGAGTAGATATATTATGGAGATCTCAAGCAAATGCTACAAAGAGAAAATGAACCAAAGGAACTTGATACAAAGTGTAAGCTCTTCTCAAGCGAGACAATGGAGTTCCTTGAGTACTTGCGCCCTTTGCCTTGGTTTGCGCACCCCTTGCCTAGGTGTGCCTCTTGCCTTGGACTTTGCGCCCTCCTCTTTCCTTGCTTGCCCTTGCTTGCTTAATGCGCCTCCCTTGAAGATGCCTTGTGATCTTTGATGAAGCCCTTGAGCAAGTGCGCCCCTACACTTTGGTATGCCCTCCTTGTCTCAAGCCTCAACACATGCGCCCCCTCTCTTTGGGTGCGCCCCTCACACACAAATCGCCTCTCATCAAAGGCTATTGCGCCCCTCCTCCATGGATTCCCTCTCACCAAGCTTGAGCATCCCCATGAACTAGTGCACCCTCCTTGAAGCTTTGCGCCCTTCTTTTCTGAAGTGCACCTCTCCTCCCCAAACCCTCACTTCCCTCTCTTCTCTTCACTCAACTCTCTCAAGTGAACAATGAATCCCCTTTTCCCTCCTTTGCCTCCTTTAGCCTCATCTCAAGGCTTGTTATCCCCTAGCCTAGGGATAACTAAGGAGATCACATCTCGAGGCCCATAGGTCCTAGACATGGAGTACCGAGAGTCGGACAACTTGAGCATGGCCCCGGAGGGCCCCTCTTTTCTTTAGTGCAGTCCATTTATCAATAGCAGCAGTATCCATCCCACCGGCCTGGTCCTGAAGTGGCAGTGAGTCTTGCTCCATGAGGTAACGAGTCCGGGTATCATGGTATGTATCACTCCTGTTTTTGAAGCACTTGAATATGTTGTATTGAATCCTTCTTCATTTCATGATGTTTGCTTGGAAATTATGCTCTTTGTGTTGAAATATTGTAACTGCAAAGAGTATTCTACTTATTATTATTATTTGAGTCATTTATTTATAGATCAAATCCCCTCTTGTGGATTGATCATGTCGGGCATTGTAATTGACCAAATCCCCTTTTGCGGATTGGTCAAACCCTAATTGTATTATGCAAATTGAGAAGTCGGCCCCAGGCTATATAAAGTGGTTTTAACCACTAAGAAGACAGGTCGACCCTACCCAACGAAGAGACACCTTTTCAACACTTGCCAGTTTGTATAAATAAAGGAAGCCAATGCCTCATTTGTACACTCACTCAGCTCACTCATCTAATGCGCAAGTTTGAAGGAAGTTGCAGTTGCCAGTTGTCGGAAGAAGGAAGGGAGAGAGGCACATTGCTCAGTGTTGGATATTCCTTAGTGTTTGGTTTATTGTCTTGGCACTGTATTGGCTATCTATATTAAGGAAGTTTTTGCTGGGTTTTCTTCCCCATGAGGGTTTCCCAAGATAAATGCTGTGTATCTTGTGATTGTGTTTCTCTTAGTGATCCTACCTATGCTATTGTTATTTAGTAAATTGAAAAGATACCTAATAATAGCTCAAAACTTAACATGGTATTAGAGCCAAGTTGAAGAGAGCATCTTTCACTAGATAAAAAAAAATGTCATTGTTGCCGTACAAGAAAATTAAGGTTTTTTGTTGAAGAGGAATTTTTGCCTAAAAACCATCTAGAAAAGTGCGCCCTAACCTAGTGAAGCTTTTGGCGTCTTGAGCGCACCTTTTCAGTGGATAGAACTCCCGGAAAGTGAAACCCTAATTTTCACTGGTACCAGAAAACCAGAAGTACCAGAAAAATAGAAAACTAGAAGTACCAGGAAACCAGAACCAGTACCAGAAGTACCAATCCAAATTTCCTCGAGCTCCGTTTCAAGGGGTAAATTTGGATTTTTCAGAAATCTGACTACACCAGCTTACTCGCCTCAGCTCAGCGCATCTAGCCCCTGGATTAGAATTTCAAAATTTGAAGTTTGAAATATTAGGGTTTCCTCATAAAACCCTAAGTTGCAGTTCCAGTTTCAGAATTAGTTGTAGTATCAATTGCAGTGGCAGTATCAGTTGAAGTATCAGTTGCAGTACTAGTTGCAGTACCAGTTGCAGTCACCCTTCAAGTTTTATCAGGGTTGGTAATTATTACCGTTGCTGCCAGATGGTGCCACTACCTACAAATACTATCAAAGGTATGTATTCACATATGTTTAAACTGTTAAGCTTTAAAGGGTATTTGCAGGAGAAGGGATCTCTTGCCATAGATCCAGGAGGATCTCAAGATCCAACACATTCAGAGGAATAATGCAACCCAGGTTTGATTATTTTAATATGCATCTATTTGTTATGACATTATTTTGATCTAGGTTGCATATTGAAGCTATGACCATCATACTAACCTTTGGTCAAAATTAAAGTCAAGGTATTAGAAGTCGAGATCATAGAGTTTATTCTCTAACCCAACTTTATGTCGAGATAGCATATTGTCTTAGTACAAAAGACAGGTTGAAGAAAGCACTTGTCATCTTGAGTGAAGGAGACTTGGAAGAAAAGAAACACACTCATTCTTGAGGACAAGACTCTAGGTTCTAGGTTTGATTAATGAAGTTGATAACGTTCAAAGTTGCACATGACAAGTTGATAACTACCCCTTTACAAGTAAACACTATAGTTGAGGTAGCAGTCTTTGAAAAGTATTATACTTGGTAACATGTGAGCATATTGAGATAAATGCTTAATGTAATCACTTACCAGATACAACTAACATCTCCTCTAGGAGAAACTTCTTGTGTTGTATTATACTTGGTAACATGTGAGCATATTGAGATAAATGCTTAATGTAATCACTTACCAGATACAACTAACATCTCCTCTAGGAGAAACTTCTCGTGTTGATTCCAGGTTACCATGGAGGAATGTTTTCTCACAACACTAGAAGAGTGTTGACCTCATTTTGTATTGTATTTCTTACTTTTGATCTTTGTTTTAGACAGGTCACAAGTGAAATCTCTAAAGGAGCTACTGTGATGATTATTCGTGCTATTTTTTTAAAGAGTGTTATTCTTTCTTGTTGTTTTGTTGACCCTGTTTCAGATCATAGGTGATAACCCTGAGGAAACTATAGTGAAGGTTGCAGAGGCAACACAATGAGACATGAAGCAAACTATCCAAGTTGTGTACATGACGATATACATCCATGTACCAAAGAAGATGAAGAAGAAGATATTTTTGAGATCCAGAGTATCTCATATAGAGATTGATTGTAAGGAGCAGAAGGCTACAAAGATGACCGAACATTAGAACAAGAACTCACAATAGAATTGTTCAAAGATTAATGAAGCCACCTTGACGGGAAGCATAATTCACTTGAAGTTTGACTCAACCTTTTATATTTAGACTTGGTATTCAACACCAAGTATTCCATGTAAGAGATGATGAAGTCCTTGTAGACTCAGAAGAAATCAAGGATAAGCCTGATCTCAGAAAGGATCAGATGAAGAGACAACTTCTAGGACTGGGAGACATATGCCATGAGAAGACTAGATCGTAGCTTTAGAGGAGATATGAAATCTTCTGGAAGATTCCCTTGTTTCAGTAACATAGAAGGAAGCTAGGATATGGATTCTTTCGTGAGACTAGAAGAGAAGTCAGTATTGACTTCCAAGATTGATCTATACAGATCAAGCATGTTGCAGATGTACAAAGCCTGATGTGTGTCCAAAGGATTCTCCCAGCAAGAGGGAGAAGACTATGACAAGACACTTACTCCAGTAATTGAAGAAATAGTTCCAGTATTTATGAAGACAACCAAAACAACCATGATTCATATATAGTATGAGATGCAGGGGGAGCAATCCCCATATTTAAAATTGAGTGGCAGTTGGTGCATTACATTAGGTCATGGAGACATGTCTACGATAAAAGATAGAGTTACCTCCATGAAAGAAGAAGAGCTACCTTCAGTATCAGTTATTGAGCCACTCTCAGTTTTAGATGAAGTTGTTCTCGTGATAGAATAAGAGGAGATACTCACAGATTTCAACATCCATAGTGAGGATGAAGCAGTCATTCTCAGCCTCAGAGCAGCTGTAGGTGTAGAGTCCCAGTTCCAGAAGGAATAGTTGCAGAAAGAGAAGACGACATACTCTCAGGCAGTGAGACAGATAGTGCTTTGCAGAGAGCACATAGAGCTAGCACATGATTGTGCAGATTGAGTTGCAACTGAGAAAGTGTACTAGATTGGTACAATGTAAATTTGATTTGAAGATGAAAATAGAAAAGACTCAGGTCTGCAGGTTGAAGAAGGATTTGTACAGGTTGAAGCAAGCTCCTAGAGCTCGATGTGGTAGAATCGACAATTTCTTAATAAGCTTGGGCTTTACCAAGAGTAAAGCTGATTTTAACCTTCACCTCAAGGTTATGAATGATGAGCCAGTGATGTTGCTACTATATGTAGATGATTTATTGGCAGAACCCAGAGAAGGTCTTCCTTAACCAAGGGAAGTATGTAGTTGAAATAATGAAGAGGTTTGACCTGTTGAAATGTAAATCCATGTACACACCCATGGAAACGAAGTTGAAGCTCTTGGTAGATACCTCGTCAAAATTGGTTGATGCTACTCTGTACAGACAAATTATTAGTTCGGTGATGTATCTGACGAATACCAGGCCAGATATATGTTTTTCCTTGAGTCAGTATCTGGTAGAACCCAGACATGTTCACCTTGATGATGCAAAACATGTGATGAGATACGTTAAGGGTACGTTGGATTTTGGTCTTAGTTGTAATGGAGATCATGACTTTAGATTGTATGGATATACTGATTCAGATTGAGCTGGAAGTGTTTTTGATAAAAATAGCACTTCAGGATGTTGTTTCAGTCTGAGGTTAGGCATGACTTCATGGCAGAGTAGGGAGCAATTCAACATTGCTCCGAGCACGACAGAAGCGAAATACATTGTTGCATGTTCTGCCAGTTGTGAAGCCGTATGGCTTCGGATGTTGTTGACATATCTATTTGATCTGGAGATGGAAGCAACCATGATCCTATGTGATAACCAAAGATGCATAAAGATGACAGAGAACCCTGTGTTCCATGAGAAGTCAAAACACATAGAGATCCAATATCATTACATCTGTGATATGGTTTAGAGAGGAGCCATAAAGCTCCAGTATGTTAGCACGGATGAACAGGTTCTGATATGTTGACCAAGCCTCTATCTCGTGAAAAGTTTGAGCACTTTCGAGATAAGCTTGGTGTAGTTCGAAAGGACCTCCGTCGAAAGGGGGAGTAGTGTTGTGGTGCTAGCCTTGTGTTGTGATGCCAGCCTAGTGCTGAAGATTTCCAGCTTCGTGCTGATGTTGTTGTGATGTCAACCTTGTGCTGTGATGCCAGCCTAGTGTTGAAGATTTCTAGCTTCATGCTGATGTTGTGATGCCAGCCTCGTGCTGTGATGCCAGCCTAGTGCTGAAGATTTCCAGCTTCGTGCTGATGTTGTTATGATGCTAGCTTCGTGCTGTGATGCCAGCCTAGTGCTGAAGATTTCCAGCTTCGTGCTGATGTTGTTGAGATGCCAGCTTCATGCTGAAGATTTCTAGCTTCGTGCTGATGTTGTTGAGATGCCATCTTCGTGCTGAAGATTTCCAGCCTAGTGCTGATGTTGATGATGCTCCAGCCTTTGTGCTGTGATGCTGTTGTTGTTGTTGATGCTCCAACCTTTGTGCTRTGATATTGTTGTTGTTGATGATGCTCCAACCTTTGTGGTGTGATATTGTTGTTGTTGATGTTGTATCARCCTTGTGCTGTTATTGATGATGATGATGCCACTTCAACTTCTTGCTGAAGATGATGATGAKAGTTCAACTTCTTGCTGAAGATGATGATGATGATGTTATTTCAGCTTTAATGCTGAAGATAATGATGTTACTTTAGCCTCATGCTAAAGATGTTGATGATATTACTTTAGCCTCATGCTAAAGATGATGATGATGTTATGTCAGCCTCATGTTGATGAGGATGATGATGCTACTCCAGCTCCATGCTGTGAACGATGGTGATGAGAAAAACTTCCGATGATTTATAGATATGCTAGTCAGTGTTCCAGATGCTGTTGATGTTGCTGCCCTCTCTCTCTCTCCCGATGATGTTGTAGAATACCCTTCTTGTTAAGGGGGGGAGTGTTGAAATATTGTAACTGCAAAGAGTATTCTACTTATTATTATTATTATTATTATTATTTGAGTCATTTATTTATAAATCAAATCCCCTTTTGTGGATTGATCATGTCGGGCATTGTAATTGACCAAATCCCCTTTTGCGGATTGGTCAAACCCTAATTGTATTATGCAAATTGAGAAGTCGCTCCCCAGACTAATTAAAGTGGTTTTAACCACTAAGAAGACAGGTTGGCCCTGCCCAGCGAAGAGACACCTTTTCAACACCTGCCAGTTTGTATAAATAAAGGAAGCCAACGCCTCGTTTGTACACTTACTCAGCTCACTCATCTAGTGCGCAAGTTTGAAGGAAGCTGCAGTTGCCAGTTGCTGGAAGAAGGAAGAGAGACAGGCGCATTGCTCAGTGTTGGATATTCTCTAGTGTTTGGTTTATTGTCTTGGCATTGTATTGGCTATCTATATTAAGGAAGTTTTTGCTGGGTTTTCTTCCCCATGAGGGTTTCCCAGGATAAATGCTGTGTATCTTGTGATTGTCTTTCTCTTAGTGATCCTACCTATGCTATTGTTATCTAGTAAATTGAAAAGAAACCTAATAATAGCTCAAAACTTAACACTTTGCCTCGTTCATACCTGAAAGGGTGACATGGTGCCCTAGTAAATTGATTTCCCTTTAGGATGGGTTGCCACTGGGTGGGTCTGTGAAAAGTCATCGTCTGTCCCCTCCATACTTACCACTTTCCATCTTTATTCCTTCCATCTCCCCTATCCTTGTTTGGGCATTGAGATTAGCTACACTAGGAAGGGTTGTACCTTGCCTTGTGGGAAGAAGGGGCTAAAGGTCGAGAGGGTAAAAGAAGCTGGCAAGAGTTAAAAGCCAATATTGAAACCTTTGAGATGCTTCTCCCAGGGATTCCCGAGAAAGCAGTGAAAAGATTCTCAGTAAGAAAAGGGGACCCATAAGATACATAAACACTCAAGGTACTAGTTGATGGATAGGAGGTCTCATCACAAGACGACCTATTATGACCATGGGCATATAGCGATATGACACTATCGCCTATCTGGTCACCAAACCAGGGTAGTGGCTTTTGGTGGCATAGCCAAGAGAAAGGGGGTCTCATCACGAGCCAACCTTCTCAGTTCCATGAAATGTTTGTGGATAACGCTGTCATCTCTAGTCATCAAGCCAAGACAATGGCCCTTAACTAATCCCTTGAAGCACAAAAGCAAAAGATCAAAAGAAATAAAGCTAAGAATGAAAGGCAATGAATGGGCTAGGAAACAATTGCATTTATGACAAGGTGCAACTTGCCCTCTACAAAGGCACCCATAGGTATACATTTCCTTCTTATTACATGCACCACATGTCCAAACACTTAACCCCATGCCGCCTCATACACTTACATGACTTGGACTAGATCCCACCTGGGAAACACCCCAAACTTAAGAGAGGTTAGCCCAATAGGACACCCTGAGACCTTCTCCAAACCTAACTTGTCAAATTGCATAAGATCTTTGAGCATTTGTCTGGGTTAAAGGGGGTTTGATGCACATGTTTGGGTAATTTAATTATTGGATGTGATTTACATGCTATGATCCCTGTGACTTATGAACCCCTGGAGGGCGTACTTCTTGTTGCTGCAAGATCTTGCCCGGTGGATAGGTATACATGAGGGAATGATTAGCTCGGACCTTCATAGGGGCTTAAAGCCCACAGATGGATGTTGTAACCCCAGCTAGGGGTAGGAAGAAATTGAAGATTTGCATCGGGGAAAAAGAAGGACGTTTCCTTTGGAGGCATCTTGGCAGACCTAAACCCAGGGGAACCTTGCTCTTCCACATGGATATTAGCCCTTGAGGGCCCTGGACGTCACCATCATGACCCTAGACATCATCCAGAGCTAGGGTTTTCATTTTGGAGGCATTTATGAGCTTGGTGGCACGTGTGGGCATCATCCAGGGCCTTTGGAGGCCAAGCGCCCTACATTTTTAACTCAATGTTCCACCTTTAGGCCTCAACATCACCCCAGAAGGGCATGACGTCACCCATGGAGGTGTCTTTAGATGCTAATTAATTTGTATTATGTCAAAATTGAATTTTATTGTAAATTGGCCAGGTTGGGCTTATTTTTGACCTAAAATTAATTAAAGGTAAATTTTTTATATAAATAAGCATAAAGTACATTCATTTTCATCAACACAACTTCTCACACAAGAGAAGAGGTCTGAAATTTGTGCCCTAGTGAGGGCTATTGGCTGAAATTGTGAGGCGCACTCTTGTATAAGGCTATTTTTTGCAACTTGGATCAATCTTGGAAGTTTTTATGGTGATCTTGCATGGTATTTTCATGATTATTCTTGGTGCAAGTAAGTAAAATCTGCATTTTTTGTCATCTATTGAATGGTTTGTGTATGGTTTTATTTGCTCATACAAGATTGCAAAATTGCATGGTATACTCAATGCTTGAAGTAAGGAACTTAAATTGCTACTTTCTTACTTTCTATTTGCCAAGATTTTCATTGAATTGATCTAGTGACTAGTAAAATCCTAGAGCCCTAAATTGCTAGCACTCTAAGGATTTTGACTTAGTCATCTTTGCCTAAGTTTTACCCCATAAGAAGCCTAAGGAGAGCAAGGTGTTAGGGCCTAGAATTGCCTACACCCTAGCATCTTGTTTCTTGAGGTCAATGCTTAGGGGGACTTAAGTTACTACTTCTCCTATGCATTTTCCCTCTTAGACTTTTGTGCATTATCAAATTGATTTGCAGCCTTAGAAGAAGCCGCCCACTTGACTCCATAAGCCCTAGAAGGCACTAGTGCTTGCCTCTCTCTTGTTGAAGGATTGATTAAACACTCTTCTCCTAAGCTTTTACTAACTATCTCTAACCCCAGTTTAGTCTAAATCACTAACTTATTTGCTGCTGCTATAAATGTTTGCTACAACCATCTAATTGCAACAAATTTTCTTCATACTCAACTTTCATTGCTAGCTAATCATTTCAGAAATTGCTTATGACAAGTTACTATCATACTACTTAGTCTATGCTATCTTTTCATTGTCTTTTCAAGCTTTTCTGAGGAGTATTGGTTGCAGCTGTTACATTTTATCAATTGCTGTTGTAAACTTATTAACTGCTGCAATTTTATATCAACTAACACTTATTGTCATTGTCCATTGTCTATTGAGGTGTTGTTATCATATTTGTACTTGGAATTATTGTATATGCATGCTATATTGTCTTGTTCCAGGCAGGTACATCAAGCACTTCATTAACCTCATCTTTGGGACACTGATTTAGTGACTTTGGTAACTAGTGAGAGGGGGAAATATATCTTGAACATAACCCTAATTTTCCATCCCTTTACGTTACCAGGGACTCCTCCCTTGGGGTAGACCTTGCCTATCCCTAAAAAGTGGGGATTTCTTATTAAGGTGGCAGGGATAGGATATCCTATTTGTTACGCCAATCTCCCTTACTCGCCTTGGGCTTTGGGCAAGTACAGATTGTGCGATAACAAGGCTAACCTAGAAAACCAAGGGCCCAGATTAGAGCTAAGCCTTTCTCCAAAATGAATGGATGAGATTAGATCTCATAATTCACTTAAGTTTCCATAGTTCACTTCATGTTCATTAATTCACACTTAAGTGTATTAATGTCACTTTATGACTTAAGTGAATAAAGTCAAAGTGAAATTATAACATAAAGTACAAGCACGAGGGTCAAACTTTCCCCCTTTGTGTTTAGAGACTCACAAACACAAGGGGACCACTTTCCAAGGTACCCAAATCTCAACACCAACATGGGGACGTGTATTCTTCTTGGAAGTACATGAGAACCTTAGAAATCTTTGGTCCCTGATGAAACTCAACATGAGAGTGATAAGATCAAGTGACAAAGTGAGAATCTCACCCTGATGCCACATGATGCCAATATAGTATCCACGATAACACTGAATGCAAGGCTCATACAATGGGCAATGAAATGCAAAAACTCTTTTATTTTTATTTTTAAATCTATTCTACATGAAGCAACAGATGAGCAACCCTAATCAAAATGAAATGCAGGAGCCACATATCAGTAGAATCAATCTGGCATGAAATGCAACTACGATCCTACACTACTTGCTCTCTAGACTGAGTAGAGCTTATTTATCCTCTAATATACCCGTATGACACTAATCATTAGCAAAATACAATTTTAGGACTCACCCTTTTATAGGCAAGGGTGACTTTTCTCCATCAAGATGACCGAGGTAGAAGGAATTCAAACCAACAACATCTTCAATCATGTAAAGGCCCAATGATAAAATGTCAAACTTCCCATGTTTTCTTGATTTCTCAACTCTCTTGTTCCACATAAGAACCAAATCTCCTTTCTTCAACTCCCTTGGATGAGCCTTTCTATCAAATATGCCCTTTACTCTTTCTTGGCTCTGTACAAGGTGATCAAAAGCCCTCTTCTTCTCATCAAGCTCTATCAACTGGTTCACTCTTTTACTACCTTCTCATTTGAAGTGAAGTGCTACAACAATTGATATATTGGGATCTTCAAATGAATGGGTGATGTGACCTTCATCCCATATACCAACTGAAATGGGCTCTTTCTTGTACCCTATTTACTTGTAATTCTATTAGCTCATAATGCATACTTCAACTTGCTATTCCAACTTTGTTTGTTTTCTCCCACAATCCTCTTAATGGTCATCATAAGATTTTTATTACTTGTCTTTTCCAAACCATTACCTTGTGGGTATAGCTTGAAGCATGGGATAGGACAATGCCATATCTGAAACAAAAGTTTGATAACTCTGCAGAATTGAAAGCTTTGACATTGTTAGTATTGATTCTTGATGGCATGCCGAATCTAGTGATGTTCTTCTCCTAAAAAATGTTCATGACTATTCTATCGGTAGCCCTCTTGGTGGGAATGGCCTCAACCCACCGTGTAAAATGATCTCTTGTAATGAGAATCCATCTAAAACCATTAATCGAATTTTCCTTGAACTTACCAATAAAATCAAGTCTCGGCTATTGAAATGGTGCCTCCACCACCACAGGTTGCAAAGGTAAGGAAGCCAAATATTGCTTCCCTGAAAACAACCAATAAGGTTGACATGCTCTAACAAACTCATGCACATCTGAGAACACAATTGGCCAATAATATCTATCCCTCAAAATTGTATATGTTGTAGTCCTAGTTGAATAATGTCCACAAAAACAAGCATGCAACTCTGTCATCAATCGTTGAGCCACAACATCATCCACACACCTTAGGATCAATCCATATGGATTCCTTCAACCCAATCGTCCTTGAGTCATACAATACTGTGATGCCTTGAGCCTCAAAGCCCTCCTTTGATGAGTTGCCAAACCATTCGGATATGTAAGGTTCTTCAAATAATAAAGAATGTCCAAATACCAATGATGATAGTCCAACTCATCCAAAACCTAACAAACCACTTCACTATATTCTCCTTCCACACCCGAAATCCTTTCATTTCCTTCAATGGGAAACTTTGCCAACCCTTGACCCTTTACCAATTTGGTTGGCCTAATTTCCATGTCATATTCATGAATCTTGGACACCCATTTAACAATCTTGTTGCATCAATACGTCTTTTATTGTTGAATGTGGAGCATAAGCTATAATCTTAGAATACCCCACATAGCTCCTGAAATGTTTCAAAGTTGGACTAATGCATAAGCTTGTTTCTCCAAGATAGAGTACTTTAGCTCCAAATCTCTAAGTGCTTTGCTCATGAATGCTATGGGTTGCTCCATATTTTTCTCATTGTTTTGGAGCAACACTTGTGTGATAGTGTCCTTGGATGCAAATGAAAATATTTGAAAATCTTGGTTATAATCTAGGCTCACTAAAATTGGGGCTGAATTAATAGCTTCCTTGATTTTCCTGAATGCCTCTCTACTCTCATCATTCCACTTAAACACTGAATCTTTCTTCAACAAATTTGAAAGGGTTTGGTGATTTTTGCAAAGTTTGGTATGATACTCCTAATGAAATTTATTTTCCCAAAGAAAGATTGAACAAATTTCTTACATCCAGGCAAGGGGATATGTTGAATGGATTCTACTCTTGATGGGTCAATCTTCACCCCAACCTTTGATATGATATGACAAAGAAGCTTCCCTTCATCTACCCCAATTTCTTTATTTCTTTAGAGTCTTCTACATGATATTTCCTTAATTTCGTTTGGCATTTGTTAGGGCAGCTAACAAGTGTTTGTTATCTTCATGTTCCCCCCATTTTTCCATGAAAGCATGTTCTAATTGGTCCTTATCTCGAATGCTACGTTCAGGTAAAATAGTGAACCAATCAAGGGCATTGTCTTCAAATGATAAGACAAATAACTTCACGAGAGAGTCCAAATGTGGTACACGATGTTTAACAATTAATCTCATGAAGGATTATTAATGACCTTGTGCTTGTACTGAAACAACATTGTTTCCTTGCAAAGTGGGTAGTTTGTTTATAACCTTTTCAAGCAAGTCATGTGGATACCCATTTATTTGTGAAAAATCAAGTGGTTTGTAAATTTCATCCAACCAAGGTGCAACCATGTTAACTAAAACTAAGTCTTCAAATAGGAACCTAAGGTTTTCAACTATGTGGTCAAGGTTTAAATTGTTTGAGTTTCTATTTTTTTTTTTTTCGATGGAATACACATCTTGGGAAACCCTCCAGGTACTTTCCCTCATTTCGAGGATGATATGGGAGGTAAACCAACCGGTCACATTTTTGGGAACCTAACCCGATAGGGACATCGAGTGAGGCCCGCTATCCACAGAGGCATCCATCTTGGGGACTTGACCCCGTGACCTTGTACTTGTAATTCACGACACTCAACCACTTGAGATGATCATGAATGGTCTAAAGTTTTGGTTTGTGCTCATCAAAGGTTTGTGAACCTGAGAAATTTGAAGTCGGGAAAAGGGACTTTGTCCTCGACAATGGTGTCAAAATGTTACAATAAAAACTAGCATCTGAGGTGGAAAAGTCCCAACCACCAAGGTGAAAGCTCAAGTTGAACTTACAAAGGCTACCCACTGTCACCACGATAACTCTTCCTCTCACTTTAGGCTAGTTATTTTCTAGCACAAGGGGGGTGCTTCCCTAAAGTAAATCTAAGTCCAAGGTTGAAAAGTTGAATTAAGTGTTCAAGGATTCAAGTTAAGTTTGATTTGTAATCTGGTTTATGGGTCCATTGAGGTAAGTTTCAGATTACAAATAGGTTGCAACCTTGCAAGCTAAGTCACCTGACACGATGACACGGGACACAGAAATACGAGTGTCCGACACATGAAATTTTGACCCCGAAAACAAGACACGGAAGACACGTTTATATATATATATATATATATATATGAACAAAATTTGAAATTAACACATACAAAAATGAAATTTAGACAAAGATCCATATTTTGTTAGAAACTATAAGCTTTACATGATACAAACTTTAAACATGTAACATAAATGATAAATCATGATTCATTATACATTGTAACATCAATGATGATAAAATGACAAACATTGAAGTTTGAACACACAAGAACTTAGAACCATAAGATGCAACATTCTCATTAAGTCATCAAAATGAAAATGTATTACAATGTATAGATACTAGATAGTCATACCGAGTCAGAGTCACTAGTACTATAGGTGGGAATGCCAATGGAAAATACAAAATAAACATAGGGTAGATACTAGAATCGTAGATGGAAGAACTGTCAGGACTTAGTAGTACTAGTCCTCCATGACATAATCAGCAAAATCAGTATCACCAACACTGCTCTCTCCTCCATCCTCCTCCTCTATATCCAATGCAATTTGTGCATCTGCTAGTGTGGAGGATGACCCCTCACGAGGATCACCATTATCAAAAGTGATTGGCTCTAGCACTGGTTCATTAAGATCCAAGTTGGCTAATGCCAACTCAACACTGCTGTCTAAACCCATATCATCAGGAAACACATCCCACATCTTTGTCTTTCCCTTCACCCACTCTTCTCTCTACCTATAAATAAGTTGAAGATTGCTGTGCACATACACCATTGTCTCTGCCCTGAATTGCTCAAGCCTGCTCTTCTTCAAATTGTACAAATTCGCATATGTGCTCCAATTCCTCTCGCAACAAGAGGATGAAGTAACTTGAGAGAGGAGCCTCAGGGCTAACTGCTGTAGAAGAAGGCATGTTTCCCCATGAGTTACCCACCAAGCATAGGGCTTCTTAGCCCCCCTGTCTTTGAGCACATCATAGCCTCCAAATCTCCTAGTGCCAGTGGGAAACTCTATGAAGCCCTCCTCCACCTCATCAAGGTACGCTCTATCCTGAAATATCTGTCTAAATGCATGCTTCCTCCCCTGTGAAATCTCACCATCCATGTGAGAAGGGAATCTGTGTGAAGGCTCACAATTGAGCCAATCATTAGTATAGTATTTGGGATTCAATGAGTGAGCCAATCATTGCAAAGGTGTGCAATTATTATCCCACCTGCTGATAAGAATATCTTGTATGGTGGTGAATAAGGTCTTTGTTGATGTTTTATACTCCGGGCACTCATGCTCTAAAACAACGGTCCTCACGGACTCAATCATGGAATCCCACTCGTCATAAACCTCTCCTAGGATGGGCTTGTCTGTGTCTGCAAACCGCAACAAAGAGATGGTAGGGTCCATGATCTTAATGGTAAGATCTGCCCTCTCCCACCAACCATCATCAAGCACTGTATCCTTGACCCTTTTTGATTAAGCTTGATCTGCTTTTCTCCAAAAAGACCAATACTCTGAAATAACCACGGACCCAAGAGCGCTCTTGACCTCCCTCAACCTCTTAAGCATGAAGAATGAGGAGGAAAACTGAGTATCTGCAATCTTCAACAATGATAGATGTGTGTATGCTTTGTAGATCGTGAGGGCATTGGTATGTTTTTGTACAAAATTGCGGATATGGCATGCATCCTCAATAAGGCTTCCCATCCATGTTCCGCAACAATAGATTTAAGTGCTAAATTCAAAGAATGAACAATGCAAGTTGTCCAAAATATTTGTGGATATTTAGCTTCCGCAATCATGCTAGCAGCCTTGCAAACAGGTACATTATCTGTAATAATTTGCACACAAGAATCAACACCTTGATCTTCAATAACCTTAGTGAACAACTCGCCCATATATTGTGCATCCTTGTATTTTCCAAGAGCATCCACCGCTATCAAGAAAACTGCTTCATTTAGGGAAGACACCATGAAAATTGATTAGTGGATGGCGTGCTGCACAATGCATCTGTCCAGCCATCAGAAGCAATACTAACACTTGTTGAGGGCCATGCTGATTTAATAGGATGTAGGATTTTATCCACCTCCTTCTTTGCCTTAACCAACAATGTGGTTCTAAGCTTCTTTGAATTAGGTGGCACATATCCGATTGGAGCCTGATCAATTAGAGCTCTACACATATCAAGAAACAAAGGAGATCGTGCAACGTTGAACGAAATGAAGTTGAGATAGAAAAATAAACCAATGGTAAGATCAACCTCTTCTTGCTTCTCTCGCTGAAATATCTTGTCCATTGAAACAACCCCTTGAAGTTGCGCATCTTGTGGAGGCACTTTATTGTTTGGGTTTGTTGGCTTGTTGTGTTGTGGTGATCTTTGCTTGAGCCATCTTTCCTTTCCATGCACAATCAAGTTAGCTTCAAGTTAGTGCTTGTTTCCTTTCTTGTTCATAATTGTATCTTGTTGTATCTCTTAATTATCTTTGCATCTTAACTTTGTAGATAGTTGTTTATTTCATTTACTTGTATCTTATTCAATTGTAAATTGTATCAAGTAATTCTTTTGTTTCTAATTGTAATCCTTTGTAAAGTCTAATCTCTTTGTAACTTTAGTTGACCCCATTACCCAACCTTAGGCACTAGTCTCAGTTGACTTAGGGAAAGGGCTTGCCTTTGCATTGTTTGCCTCTCATATAGGCTAGATTCCCCCAAACCTTTAACCCATTAAAATTAACTCCTAGACATCATCTTTTAACTCACATAGTAACTAGGGTCTAACCCCCTTGGCTTCCCTAGGAGTAAGCCTAGACAGAAGAAGTTCAAGTCGAGGTGACAGTGGGCTTGAACTAAGACATTGTGTCTCCGAGGACACACTAAGTGGATTGAGACTTAGTCCACGTTTGCAAGTGTGTATAAGGATGATTTGTTGAAAAGTATTAAGGGCAACAATAACTAGAAAATGGCTTCTAAAGAGCTAGCATTTAGGGCTTTAGAAGTTTATCCAAGTTAAATCACCTTAGTAAAGTCTAGCAAATGAAGAGCAAAGAAGTAGTAACTTAAGTCCTTTACTCCTAAGGTTTGCCAAGCAAGCAATTTCATAATCTTTAACATGAATAAGCAAATATACCATAACCATTCAAATGAAATGAAGAATTGCAGATTTACTTACTTCACCAAGAATAATCAAGCAATAAAACCCTAGAATGCCAAGTAACTTCACCAAAAGTGATCCAAGTTGCAAATTTTAGCCTCCAAGACAAGTGCACCTCCCTATTTCAGCCAATAACTCCCAAATAGGGTGCAAATTTCAGACCACACTTAGTGTGCGATTAGTGATGATGAAAAATGAGAGAACTTTCTCTCTATTTATACAATACTAATGACCTTTAATTAATTTTAGGTCATAGAAAGGCCGACTGGGCCAAATTACATCAAAAATCCATTTTTTACATAAATAACAGTAACTAACCCTTGAAATCATCTCCAAGGGTGACGCCATGCCCTTTTATGATGACGTTGGCCCCTAGGGTGGAACGTTGGGCTCTTGATGCAGAACGTTTGGCCTCCAAAGGCCCTGGATGATGCCCACACGTGCCAACCAACTCACAACTACCTTCAATATGCAAACCCTATCTCTGGATGATGTCCAAGGTCATAATGATGACGTCATGGGCTCTCAAAGGTCAACGTCCAGGTGGAAGAGCAAGATCCCCTTGGGTCTAGGTCTGCCAGAGTGTCTCCAATGGCAACGTCCTCCTTTCTTCCTGGTGCAAGTCTCTGATGTCTCCTTGCCCTTGGCTGGGGTTACATCATCCATTTGTGGGCTTTCAGCCCCATGGAGGTTCGAGCTAATCATTCCCCACGTGTACCTGTCCATTAGGCAAAGTCCTGCAGCAACAACAAGTACGCCTTCCAGGGGTTCATAAGTCACATAGATCATAACATGTAAATCACATCCAATAATTAAATTACTCAAACATGTGCATTAAACCCCCCTTTACCCAGACAAGTGCTCAAAGACGTTATGCAATTTAACAAGTCAGGTTTGGAGAAGGTCTTAGGGTGTCCTATTGGGCTAATCCTCCTTAAGTTTGGGGTGTTTCCTGTTAGTAAAGTGGGTGTGCTCGTTTAACCATACACAATATAGCAATATTGTCACCCAACCATAGGCACTAATGCCACCCCCGAGCACCTTGACCTTGATAGAGAGAAGAATTCCGATAGCAAACCAATAGCCAACCAAGGCTAATGCACCAAGCAAAGATAACCAAAATTGATCAGAGAGTCCAACCCAGAAAAACCGAAAATGCAGATTTCAGAACTGCGGCAACAATTGCTCCCCAGATTTGCGCACTATTGGACTTCTGTAGTGCGCCCAAGTGTATTTCTGCAATTTTGAGAAATCTGGCTAAAATGAAGACTGGCATTCTATATTTATACTGCTTCTGCCAGACTGTCTTGGTCGACTTCTCTTTCTGGGTGCCAAATACTTAGTATATAATATTTCCTTTAGCCGACTTCTCTTCTAGGGTTATATCCAAATCTTTTCTTGCTTCTGGAATATTCTTATCTCGTCAAAGGTCACAAATGGAGGTTAATACCTCCCGTAGCTACCATAATATCAACACCCCCTCCTAGCTAGGGAGGTATAACAGGTAATGGTCTTGAGCACAAATAGACCATTCAACCGATAACATCATTATAGCCACACAGGCTATCTCATGATCAAATCACGAGCACCGTCATCATTATCCAACTGGATAATCTCCATGACAATTAGTACAATGTCATCTGATAGAACACAATTGTGTCTATCCATAGTAGTACACAACTACTCAATCCGTGACACATAGTCACAACTAGTGGAACATATCCACCACAGTAGCATACATCTACTGTCTAGAGACATACAATGTCCATAGCAATCATATCATCTGATATCAACCTGCACAGGAAAAACAATATCATGATATAAACTGAGTCATCTGGGCCATTCTTCCACTCACATCTGTGAGATCTGGAAGAGCATCTGCCCTCAAAAAGTAAAACATCAACCATGGGCTATCTGGACTATTCTTCCCAAACATGGAAGAATAATTGTCCTCGATTTCTGAGCCTGGACCATTCACCTATCTAGGCCATTCCTTCGGCACTAAACAAAGTGCAACCTGGAGAGAATGAATCTGCCCTAGGGAATGCCTGCCCTTGATTGCTGAACCTGGACCATTCACCTAACTAGGCCATTCCTCCGGCACTAAACAAAGTGCAACCTGGAGAGAATGAGTCTGCCCTAGGGAATGACTGTCCGGACAATTTCCTAAGGAAATCACTGTCCTACACCAACCTCCAAAACGGACCATTCTTTGAAACTGCTCACAACTGTGAAGTTCGAAAGAATGACTGCCAGGCGAGGCGGACCATTCTTCTTGACCACTACTGAGAGGGAATGCCAAGAAGAAGAACTGTCCTAGACCATCCCCCACACTGGCCACAAGGGGAATCACTGTCTATGGTACATCAAAAATCTATCGAACCATTTTCATTACGAAAATGATCGTTCGATCTGGACCATTTTCCGAACTGGAAAATGCCTGTC
>JZKD02S1748314.1:85268-104775 GCA_000966675.3 Picea glauca
AAAATTAATTAAAATTACCATTAAATGGGTAATTTTAAAAAATTAAAAAAAAAAAAAAAAAATTATCTAGACTCAACGGAATTCCACAAGACTCTAGAAGATATCTAGCATGGTCATTTACAATATTACTAGACACTGGCTACCATAGGACTCTACCATTAGAGCGTCTTTCACCACTTTGGAGAATTATCGTGGGAGTGAAAAACTCAAGGGAAATTAATAAGGATGGTTAGGCCAAATTAATAACCTGAGAAAAAAAAACACTCGATGAAAGGAACTCCTCTAATGATGAAGTCCTAGGAAACCGACCTAAACTATGATCCATGCAGACCCATTACATTATAATCCCACGCAGGGGAGCGAAAATTCCAATTACAAAAACATGTGTTGAAGCCAAAATTTCCTTATAGAACCAGCAAATCTTCAAACTAGTAGCACTGCTAATACATATCATCAAGGCACATGGAGTTGACCCCCTAGTTGAAATAGGTGGTCAACAGTCCCCACCCAGTGGCAACTCATTCCTAAGGGAACCAACTTACTAGGGTACTATGTCATCCCCCCAGGTATGGACAAGTTAAAGAGCATAATTTCCAAGCAAACATCATGAAACAAAAGAGAATTCAATGCACATATTCAAATGTTTTGAGAAATAGAGTGATACATACCATGATACCCGGACTCATTACCTCATGGAGCAAGACCCATTGCTACTTTAGAACCAAGCCGATGGGATGGATGTTGCTATTGTTGATAGATGGGAGGCGATGAAGAAAATATGGGCCCTCTAGGGCCAAGCTCAAGTCATATGGCTCTCGGTACTCCGTGTCTAAGACCTGTGGGCCTCGAGACATAATCTTCTTAGTTATCCCTAGGATAGGGGATAACATGCTTCATCACATCAAATACCATGGGCCCATAAACTACCTACGGTAAACCCATTATTCACTGAATCAAGGTTGACCTACTCTTGACCAAGTCAAGATTAACCGATTAGTGGACTAGAAGGTCACCAAAAGTGGAGAATCACCAAACGGTCTCAGCACAAATCATGATTGGAACACTACACTTGGTCGGTTCGGGCAATGATGTCGCCCACAATAGGGTCATTAAAAGTGGAGAGCTTCATGACCTTAGGTCGTAAATATGCAAAAGGAGAGTCATCATCCATAGAAATATTGTGTGTAGAATAAGCAAGGGGAAGTAACAGGCTGCAATGAAGATCTTTTTGGTGGGGGGTTCCTTCTCCAAAGAAATAAAAAAGAACCTGACAAACGTATCAGAAGCTTCTAGGTGCATATAAGAGGGCAATCGTTACCATAATAAGCAAACAACCCCATTGGAGTCTTTGATTACATGACACAGCTCTGGTCTGCATCGAAATACAAGAATACCTTGTGAAGTAGGGTAGTGATTTTTCATTGGTTTCATGAGTTTCCATGAGAATGATGATGTCAATTCCATGAATCATGTCACTGGAGGAACCTAGGGAGAAAAAAAGCGAGCTGCCACCATTCTAGACTGCCATAGCATCAAGAGGTGGATGGAATGGACCAAGGCATAGACCAGCATGGCAGAGGTAAATCTGTAATCAATACCATTCCAAATCACAACCTATTTTCCCCGTTTCCTTGTCTCTGTCTTGGCTCTATTTTCTTTAAGTTCTTCCTGTTGTCAAAGTGTTCTGGATACGGCCATGCATAGCTTAAGGGAAAAATTTCTTTGGTGTAGGCAATGATCAAAAGTACTTTAGGTGAAATCTAAGCATGATACCAAAAGGTCCCCTAGGTGAATCTATCCTCATGATCATCAACTAGATTTACTCATGTAAGGCTAGAGGCACATTCTTCCAGTGTTTTCAAATGAAGGATGACCAACATCAAAAATTGTGGCGATTGATCAATAGACTATTATTTCTGCAAGCCTGATTCGCCCTACTACTTCCTCAGAATAGGCAGATTTCCATGTCACTGGTGGATATGACTATGTAGATGCAGGTTCCAAATACTATGATTTAGAGCTTGTAACAATACCCATCTTCTGCAATTGTTGCTCCAAGACCAAACATTAATTATCAGAAACATAATATTGTAGTGGCTGTAATAATGCAATTGTTCACAATTTGTTTCTTGGAGACCCATTATCTTCTCCATGCAAATACCATGTGCTTTCAGCTATGAAAATACTAAGAATACACTGAAAACAAAACAATTTAAATGGAAATTGTGCTGTAAACCAAGGAGAATAGTCATACCTGTCATAACTGGGTCCTGGGTCACTTCTAGCCGATGAAATAAATGTTTACGACACATTATACTTAAGTATGAATATACATACAAACATGAATCATGACAACTTAATAGAAAGCAACACAGTAGACATTGTATTTGCATATCCTGAAAACTCAGCATGGACCTGCAAATTTGAATGGCCATGTCCAATTGAATGCATTTCCTGCCTTGATTCCCTTATGTTTCCACATGTTAAGTAATCTAATCCTTTACAATATTTAAATTCCAGGTCAAGATATATACAAGCAGATAGAAGATATGCCCGCTTGTATTGAAGAAAAACTAAATAATGCACAAATTTGGAATATCATAAGGTAAGACATTATATGACGCCCATGTCCAATTGTATGCATTTGCTGCCTTGATTCCCTTCTGTTTCCACATGAGAAGTAATCCGATCCTTTACAATATTTAAATTCCAGGTAGAGATATATGCAAGCAGATCGAAGACATGCCTGCTTGTATTGAAGAAAAACTGAATAATGCACAAATTTGGAATATTATAAGGCATAGTATGACGTATACATCAGAATCCAGATTACACAGCTGGGCTCCCACCAGCAGAAGCTGTTTGTGCATTCAATAGAGGTCGAAGAGCTTTTACAATAATACTCATGTTTGCACGAAAATCAGCTTCATACTGCACACACAAGGCAGCAACTGCTGCCATCTGTTTGGCATGATGAGACATTCAAATACAAAAGTCAATAAACCATAAAAGATATATATATATATAGCTTTATAATGAAAAGACATTCAATCAGATACTAAGAGAAAAATTTACACCTCAATTCCAATTCCAGAACTAGTATTAGATTGAAAGTGGGAGTATGTGAGGTGCCTTCTGGCAATGTTACTATATAGCTTTATAATGAAAAGACATTCAATCAGATACCAAGAGAGAACTTTACACCTCAATTCCAATTCCAGAACTAGTAATAGATTGAAAGTGGGTGTATGTGAGGTGCCTTCTGGCAATGTTACTATGTTCCAATTAGAAAGAAATCTTTGACATGAATGTGATACCCAATAGAAGAAAACAGGAATCCGAAACATTTTTTTACCAGAGATCATTGGTATTTTAATCAAATCCATTATCATTTGAGTACAGGGAATGAATCACAGGTTACAACAAATGTATTTCCAATGTAAACTCTTCCTCTGAGAGTAAGATGCAAAATAAATACTACATTTGAGAAGAAAACAAAGGAGGACCATCTGCAGTTGAATCTATATCTAGATAGATCCACTACTTAAATATAGCTGACTGGCATAAATACATCGCAGATACAAGAGAGGAGCTAAATGAAAGCCCCGTGAGCATCTCATATGCAAGAGACTGCAATCTGCTTCATTATATCATACCCGGTAAATGCCTCATTTCTGTATAACTTCAATATACTTTTAAATTCAAGAACAATTTTATTTGCCAGTTTATCAAACTCAATTTTCAGTAGTATATAAAAAACTTCTGAAGATCTTTAAACTGAGGAAAGAATAAACCATAGATTGACATTGGAATGCAACCACAAAGTAAACAAAGAACGGTACAATTAAGCAACTTCAAGTGCACCAATACAGGTTAAAAATAAGGCACAAACAAGGATTAAGCACATTTATGCAGAGGCCATATGTTTAGAAAAGAAAAAGTCAAAAAGTCATGCAGATACAAACCTTAGCTACTGCTTTAGGTGGATAGTCTCCTTTCAACCTTGGATCCACACATTGCTTCACTTTGTCCTCGCTAAGTCTCGGGGTTGCCTGTGAAATGTATAACATAATATTGTTAGAAAGATGTATGTTGCATGTTTGGTAAACACATGTCTTACACAGACATATCTATTCTCAAGGAAAACATCCCCTGCATCCCCTATGTACCAGGGATAGGGGGATGGGGCGAGCACATCCCCCAGCATCCTTGTTTGCAGGGAATGGCTCAGGGATGTCCCCTGCAAACAGGGATTCCTGGGCACCCCCAGCCCTTAAAGAAAATGGCAGGCCATCCTTTACGGCCTGTCACTCCCCAAATTAAAACAAAGAAAAAACAATAACCAGATTTCTTCTCCAACCTATGACTCATTCACCCACTAATAATAATATACCCCTCCCAAAAGCCCTAAACACAAACCCGTCTAAGTTTATGGTTATTGTTTATGATTTATTGTTCACCCTTCCCAAAATCCTTGAAACAAAATCTAAGAGTCATTTATTTCAAGTTTACTGAAATAAATATTTGGAAGGACTGGAGGAAATATGACAAGTCCGTATTTTCTGTTATGAGACTAAAAGGTTATATAAAATGGTAAAAGTTAATCTCCTGATCATGGAAAGGCAAACATAGAGGGTTAGGGTATATAAGACAGGTGGATTAAAAGATATCAAGGCATATGGGAGAAAGAATTGTATTCAAGTATCGAGTCCTTGAATGATTGGTTATTAATCAAGGTTGGCTGTCAAAGACATATAATTCAGCAGGGCTAACCAATGGATATGCACAATTTTCCAGAAAGAAGAAACAATCAAACATGTTTTCTCAACTTGTAGAGTTACTTGAGCGTTATGGGAACGAATCTATTCAGAATATACACCTCTTTCAGTTGGTCCTTTCAGCCAGAAAGGGGCATGGACAGTCATACCATACGGAAACGAAAGGTGGTGTAGAGCAACTTTTAATGATGATTCAGCTCATCTTTGTCTTGGAGAGTTGACCACATTTAAAGCTGAAATAGTGGTATAGATGACAACTAGAATGAACATGTACAGTAAAGATGTAGATTCTATGAAGCTAGGCACTAAGGTGGACACAGTGTCTCTCCTTGCCTAAGTTGGGAGAGGGAATCAAAGGAAGCATTTTCTATCCAATTGATGGTCTTACTGATGTGAGAGTATTGTTTTTTAATAGAATATAAGATGCATGCTTTTCTTGAAAAAGGTTATTTTATTATATCATTTAATAGTTATAAACGTTCTTCTGTATGTATATATGCTCTGATGTCATCATATGAAAATTGTCATCTCTCCAGTCATCCCTGAAACTCATCCCTTCCCGTTTCCAGACCTTAGTGTAAATTGGAAAATGAAAAATACTTTATAATAACCTGCTTCTCCCACATAAGAAGAGCGGACATGAACTTTGTTTGATTGCTAGAGAAAATGAAACATATCAATATTTCAAACTGTATATATAAGCAACAATTGCTATATTACCCATGTGACAAGGCTCTGTTGACCACGTGGCAATGTGTGATCAACTGGTTTTCTGCCAGTCAATAGCTCAAGGAGGACAATGCCAAAGCTGTAAACATCACTCTTTTGACTCGATTGTCCTGTCATCGCATATCTGTCAATTAACAGTTGGATCGAATTAAAAACGCCACCAAACTTCACATGAAACAAGAAACCCTCACAACATAGCAGGCAGGCATCAATTCCATTAGCAGTCATGCGTTGCATAAGACCTTCACCAAATAATTAGGCTCTCTCAAAATGAAAAAAAATTGAAATTGATATCACTCACAGCCTACAGGTTTAATAATTCCGTCTCAAAAATATTTCCCTTCATTACAGACTACACAAAATATCAAAAACCAAATGCAAACACATTTGCATTCGGAAGAGAGAAACATAACTTATATTGCTTCTACTGAAACCCTTTCCAGCCTACAAGAACAACCCATAGCTTAGTAACTTATGTGACCTGTTATTAACTGATAATCAGAAGGTTTGGCACCTTTTTAAAGCATCTTACAAGGAATTTCTCTAAAACAGTAAAACTATTAGTTATAAACAGTGTTACAATTATTGCGATAATATCAAAATTATAATGAGATTATCGCCAAAACCCAACTCCGCAAAAATATAGCCAGTATTTATCGTGATAAATTCCAATTTTGAAATTATCTCGATAATTTGTAAGTATCATGATAATTTCCTTAATTATCGCGAGACGATACAAATAATCACCCTGCTGATAACCAGCCCACTTTAAGACATGATTTTGGGTTTTCTAACCTCATTTTGCAAAAGTTACAAAGGGGGATTGAGCTCTGAGGATACTGTGACCATTTTCCATCAAACAAACAAGGGGAAATCTGTAATTTTCATTGCCATCAACTAAGCATTTGTGGAGTGGGGATTTACTCCAATCTACCATATCCATATTTCCAGGTATGTAGAAAAATTTATGCCTTTATTTTCTTTGTTTTTCAAGATTTAATAAAGGGTTTGCAATGTCCATTAGATATGCCTCTTCTTTCCCTTTTTTAATGGGAGATTTAACACTTATGTAGCTATGATGTTTTAATTGCAGCATTCTTTAAGTTTTTTGTGGACCTAGATTCTGAATTGCCCCATTTGTTTTGTGCCATAGGTTTAAATCTTAAAAATTTAATCAATGCTCTACAAAATGGCAAAGCCATTGGACCCAATGTGGGAATATAGTGAACCATATGAGGGTCATAATAGAACAAAGCTGAGTTGCAAGCTATGTGGAATGGAAATGTTTGGCGGAATCAACCACTTGAAATACCACCTTCACAAAATCCCAGGGCGTGAAGTGGATATTTTCCTCGCAGCTACCCAAGACGTTGCCCTTATTGGAAAGAACTCAATTCTTGATATTGCAGGGAAGAGAGATCAGATTGAAAAATTGAGGAACCACAAGCTTCTCAGGGGCAGGGGAAACCTAATCCTCGGCCACACCTTCTTAGTACATTATGATTATCCTAATAGCATCTAGATGCCTCATGATGATCATCTCATGAGATACATTTATTTTTGTTTTGATGTGATTTTGTATTACCCTGTCAAGACTTATGACTCAAGACAGATCACATTTCAGTATCAATGATTGATGTACCACTTGACATCTTATACA
This sequence comes from Picea glauca, assembly GCA_000966675.3. NCBI lineage: Eukaryota > Viridiplantae > Streptophyta > Pinopsida > Pinales > Pinaceae > Picea > Picea glauca. The sequence continues at coordinate 92,436 of JZKD02S1748314.1, forward strand.
TCTTATATATCAATTTTATTTTCATATTTATGTAGCAATGTGTTTGTTTGATGTTGTTGTTGATTTAGATGTTTAAAAATTTGAAAAATAAATTGTATTTTTTTAAGTTTCTCAATAATTTTCGATCATTTCAAATATTGCAGATAATTTATTTTCCGGACCCCCGGCAATAAATTCTTGATAACGATAAATGTAACATTGATTATAAATGTTGTCTAGATTTATTTAACAAACAGCATTAGAAGCATTCTTAGGCAAACTAGAAGCTTTGTATTTGCTGATCAGTTTCAATCAAAAAGAAATTTTATTCTAATTACTCATCAAAATACCACTTCTGGTCATGAAATACAACCATTTGCTATGTCAAATTCAATAGCTGAGTAACCTTATCTCTCATTTGTTGGGAATATGTCATATTCTTTCCATGGTTATCTCCATGCATTGTTTGTATGTGTCAGGTGTGCCAAGGGGGTTGTAGGGGGGGCAGCCAAGCCCCCCCTGCCCAGCGGAAAAAAATTGGGCTGTTTTTGGTCTGTTTTTGGCATGTTTTGGGTGCTTTTTAGTCCATTGTAATCTAATTCCAATTAACGAATTAGGGTTGTAATCTAAGCCAGGTTAACAGATTAGGGTTTTGGATGCCCCGGAATCCTATATATTGTATTGTAAATGGTGAATTTAATAGAATGAGAAAGTTAGAGGTGTGGCTCTAAGGTTTGCTTGTTTTCCCGGTTAAGGGTTTCCAGGGAAAATCTCTGTGTACTGTATGTATTCTTTCTATTTTGTTTAAGAATCTGTTTACATTGATTCAGTGTAAAGGTTTAAAACTTACATCATTTATCTTATATTGAAATTAACAGACTCAACTCAAGCAAATTGTTGACAAAAGTTTTTTCCATGACATATTCACAATGATTCTATAACTACATATCTTGCAGGAATTTATGGTTGGAATGCAATCAATAAATATCTCCCAATCATACTTTATCTAATTTTCAATTGGCTCAATGAATACAAAGGAACATTAGAGACAATAACTATATTGTAAAGAAAAAAGCTGACAGAATGTGTATCAATTTCACCTTTCAATTTTACAGTTACCCTGTCTGAGGTAGCTTTTTGTATTAATCAGACCATAATTTCATTAAGCAATTCAAATTTCACCAAATGCCCTATAAATACAAGTTTCAAAGGATGAACATACTCTGGAGCATGATAACCAAATGTTCCAAGCACACGAGTGGAATGAAGCCGTGCTGACATGTCAGGAGCTTGGTTTGATAGATCAAAATCAGCTATCTTTGCTGTATAGTCGTCGAAAAGTAAGACATTGCTAGACTTAATATCACGGTGAATGATAGGTGGTTGTGCCTTCTCATGGAGGTACTCAAGCCCTTTTGCAGCACCTATTGCAATTTTTACTCTCTGCATCCAAGTGAGAACTGGACCTGGTTGTGCTCCTTTTACACCTTTTTTACCTGTATTAAACCAAAGTGCACAGCACAAGAACTTTTGAAACAAAAAAACTCTTGCTCATTATAAACTTCAGAAGCAAACACTGATAATTATTTATAATTCCATAATCTAAACTTCCACTCTTGAGTGGAACTCCAGGAAAACTCATAGTGAACAGAAGTGAGAGGAACATAAGAAACTTTAGGTGTGGTCTCAAATGATATTCATCATAATCAATGAAGTTAATGCCATCCCCCAATATGTGTTTCCATATGTATCATTTTCAATATAGAATTTGTACATTCATTGTGCAATCTCAAAGTAAACAAGCTTTCGCATAGGTAACCAAGGAGGGTCCTATACCTGTCAATAAAAAGTTGAGTATCAAAATAGTAAAGAACGCGAAACTTCAGGAACTAGAGAGTGGAGCCAACCAAAACTCACAGATGACAGGAAAAGAGCAAGGTAGGGCCCAAAAAACAATGGGGGAGGGGATAAACAGAGACAAGGAAGGACTATAAAGTTTAAACAATGTGAACCCCAAATTTATTCAACATTCAACAAAAAACAGTAACAGTATCATATGACAACTCAAGAAAGGTTTTCTTGAGATAGTAAGATGGAGCAAGGGAGAGAGAGCACTGATGGTCACAAAATTTCAGTATAAGATGGGAGGGGCAAGAATTCAAACTTCAGAAGTTAATAAGATGGAGAAGAGAGCTCAGATAGTCACAACAAAATTGGAGTGAGAATCAAAATTTTAAGCGATAGGATTTGTCGAAAAAGTAAAGATAAACTTAGATTACATCCTTAACAACAAGCCAAAAGACGAAGGGCAGAACTGACAAGAGAATGCCAAATTGCAAAAACTCCAGATGCCTATTTAAGCCATCAGAAACAGAGACCACAGTGTCTTTGGATTTTTTGTTAATATGTAATGCCCATTTTAGTTGGGTGCCCACCTTTTCTGTATTTAGTGGTGCAACAACAAAACCTGGACTTATCACAAAATCATATTGAGCCCAAATGGCTTTAGCAAACAAATAGGGTTACTTATATAACGAATTAGTAGGTCAGAAAAGAAATTGGCTACATGAGTAATAATCAAGAAATCAGTGTGTATAAAGATTATTACATTCTCTCAACACACAAGCATGAGTATGTTTAATAACACCTTTTAGATAATACTAATTGGAAATATTCTCCTGGTTGTTTAGGAGTTACCATGCAACTCTTCAGTTGTGTATTTTGGATTATTCATCTTACTTTTGCATTTTATTCGGAGTGTATTACATATTCTTTGTTATTTTGTATTGATTCAACAGGAGCAAGAATGCTATGCATAATCTCCTAAGAGCCATTATCATCTTACCATGCTCGTGTGTTCTATCTCTTCCTTTTGCTAGCAATAGTTTATCAGGACCTTTGGCATTAGGACCCCTGAAGCCACTCCCTAAGCCCCTGTAGCCACATCAGCCCTACTTGTGTCCTCAATTAGGTCCTTGTGTATCCACCTTACCTCCTCTGGCCTTGTCCCAACTATCCTACCCTTTGCTTTTCAACTATTACTACCAAATCAGGTCCTTATGCAAGAGCATGCAACTCAATCCCTGTTATAGGTTACAGAATGTACCTGCAGGCACAATTATGGGATCCCTATGGGATGACTCACTCCTTATCCTCTCCTAGAAAAACAAAATCCCTCTTTATTTTCCACAGCAGGGACAATCATTAAAAGACTTCTGTGAGACATCACTCTTGCATAATTGAGGGTCTATTAGGGTATACTATTTCTTTTGGGTTTGTCCCATGAATCTCTTTTTCTTGAAAGTTGACCCTATTCTTCCTTCCATCAAGGCTTGGAGGTTCTAACCCTAGGTTCATGGCTGAAGTTGTTTGTGTGCCCCTAGCTCCCCATTACATGAGGTTGTTTTCATCGGTTCATTTGTCACTTTGGCTCCATGTTGCAAAGCCACCCAACATATCAGCATTTGCAGTTGTCCTCACCCAATATCCTAGTGATTTTCACTCTTTGCATGGTTGGAGTGTAATGTCCATGTTATCCCCTATCCTAGGGATAACTAAGGAGATCATGTCTCGAGGCCCACATGTCCTAGACATCGAGTGCTGAGAACCGGATGACTTGAGCATGGCCCCGGAGGGCCTCTTTTTTTCTTCAGTGCAGCCCAATTATCAGCAGCAGTAGTATACATCCCACCAGCCTGGTCCTGAAGTAGCAGTAAGTCTTGCTCCATGAGGTAATGATTCTAGGTATCATGGTATGTGTCACTCTGATTGTTGAAGCACTTGAATATGTTGCATTGAATTCTCCTTCATTTCATAACGTTTGCTTGGAAATTATGCTTTTTAACTTGTTCATACCTGGGAGGGTGACATGATGCCCTCGTAAGTTAGTCTCCCTTTAGGATGAGTTGCCACTGGGCAGGTCTATGAAAGGTCATCGTCCATTCCCTACATACTTACCACTTTCCATCTTTATTCCTCTCATGTCCCCTACCTTTGTTCGGGCATTGGGATTTTCCACACTAGGAAGGGTTGTACCTTGCCTTGTGGGAAGAAGAGGCTAAAGGCCCAGAGGGTAAAAGTAGCTAGCAAGAGTTAAAATCCAAAATGAAACCTTTGAGATGCTTCGCCCAGGGATTTCCAAGAAAGCAGTAAAAATCTTCTCAGTAAGAAAAGGGAACCCGTAAGATAAATAAACACTCAAGGTATTAGTTGGTGGATAGGAGGTCTCATCATGAGCCGATCTATTATGACCATGGGCATGTAGCAATATGACACTACCATCTATCTGGTCACCAAACCAGGGTAGTGGCTCTTGGTGGCATAGCCAAGAGAAAGGGGGTCTCATCACAAGCCATCCTTCCCATCTTCCATGAAATGTTTGTGGGTAACGTTGTCACCTCTGGTCACCAAGCCAAGACAGTGTCCCTCAGCTCTTCCCTAGAAGCATGAAAGAAAAAGATAAAAAAGAAATAAAACTATGAATAAAAGGCATTAAATGGGCACCCACAGGTAAGATCTACATTTCCCTATTATCGCTGCACCCCATGCCCAAACACTTACCCCACACCACCTCACATACACTTACATGACCTCGATTGGTTCTCACCTGGGAAACACCCCAAACTTAAGGAGGATTAGCCCAATAGGACACCCTGAGACCTTCTCCAAACCTGACTTGTTAAACTGCATAACGTCTTTGATCATTTGTCTGGGTAAAAGGGGATTTGATGCACATGTTTGGGTAATTTCATTATTAGATGTGATTGACATTGCTATGATCCCTGTGACTTATGAACCCCTGGATGGCGTACTTGTTATTGCTGCAGGACTTTTCCCGGTGGACAGGTGCATGTGGGGGAATGATTAGCTCGAACCTCCATGGGGCTGAAAGCCCACAGATGGATGTTGTGACCCCAGCCATGGGCAGGGAGACATCAAAGACTTGCACCAGGAAGAAAGAAGGGCGTTTCCCTTGATACACTCTGGCAGACCTAGACCCAAGGGGGTCTTGCTTTTCCACCTAGACATTGACCCTTGAGAGCCCATGACATCATCATTATAACCCTGGACGTCATCCATAGCTAGGGTTTGCATTTATGAGGGCAGTAGTGTGTTGGTTGGCACGTGTGGCATCATCCAAGACCTTTGAAGGCCAAACGTTCTGCATATGGGGCCCAACGTTACACCCTAGGAGCTCAACGTCACCCTAGAAGGGCATGACATGACCCTTGGAGCTAATTTTAGGGTTTAATTACTTTCATTTATGTAAAAACTGGATTTTTAATGTAATTTGGCCAGGTCTGCCTTTTATGACCTAAAATTCATTAAAGATCATTGATACTGTATAAATAGAGAGAAAGTTCTCTCATTTTTCATCATCATTGATCCCACACTAAGTGTGGTCTAAAATTTGCGCCCTCTTCAAGGTTTATTGGCTGAAAACTTGTGCTATTTTGAGGTTACTTGGCTTTTTAAGGAGGTGCGCACTAGCTTTTCTTGGAATATTTTGGCTTGGTGAACTTATCAAAGGATTTCTCTTGGCAAATTGTGGCTTGATGCATGATTATTCTTGGTATAAGTAAGTAAACTTTTTCTATTAGTCATATTTTATGGTTTCTAGTCTATTTTGATTGCTTGTATATGGAATATTATGAAATTACATGCCAAAACCCTAAGTGTGGAGAACTAAGTCATTTACTTCTTCATTCTTTGTTTGTCGAGCTTATTTTCCTTGTCTTACCTCTAGAAACCTAAGCCTAGCTTTCTAAAGGTGTTGACCTAGACTCTCCTAGGAACCTAACCCTAGCTTCCTAAGGTGGCGTCACACTTCTTAGACCAAGGAAAAGGGATGCGCTAGGGCTAGCAAGGCTACTCTCTAGTACTTCTCCTCCACTAGGTCTGAGGATAGGGGGACTAAGGTCATTATTCCTCCCTACCTCCAAGATCTTACCCTTGGCATTTTTTTAGCTCAAGGAGGCAAGAACCCTAAGGGCCTAGCTTGCGCTACACCTGCAGAGGCTTCTTGCTCGAAAGAAAGTTGTTGGAGGACTAAAGCATTACTTCTCCACAACCTTTCTCCTGACCTTGACCCTAGATCCATTTCCATTTCCTCTTCATAAAGCTAAATGCCATCCTTAGACTCCCTTTTACCCAACACAAGGCACTAGTCGAAACCCTAGGTCTCAAACCCTAAGGGCTAAAACTTTCAAACAACCTCTTAAAACTATTCAAACGACCTCTTCTACTAACTTATTTTGTTGCAAGGATCAACTCCTTTGGGACTTGACTTTGTGATCCACTAACCTTTCCTTGTTGCATGACCAAACTCCTTGTGGACTTTTGTCATTTGCAATTCTAACTCTAACTTACAACCACCTAGTTTTGAAGTCTTCCCTAGACTTCGAGCTAGCCCCCACATAGAATCTTATTATAACCACTTAGACTTAGACTCTTCATTAGACTTTGAGCCATGGTTATGCGTTGCATTTACTCTACTTTCTAGCACTTGACAAATCATTATCAACCTCATAGATTGTTCTTGTTGCCAAAGCTTTGTTGGACTTATTACAATCGCTTCCTTTACTCATCTCATCCCATCTCCAATCAAGGCTTGAGATCTCTCCAAAAGAATCTCAACTCAAAAGCCACTTTACTCAAGTTTCCATAGTTTCTCTTTATGTCCCTCAATTCACCCACAAAGTGAATTAATAGTCATTTTAGGCTAAAATGACCAAATTTCACTTTTGACTTAAAACTCCTAAGTCAAAGTGAAATTAGACATAAAGTACATGGTACATAGTAGAAATTATTTCCCACTTGTGTTTAGTGGTTCACAAACACAAGGGGACCACTTTCCAAGGTACCCAAATCTCAACACTCCCTCTTACCGAGGAAAGTGCCCTTCACCACCAATCTCATCCCTACAGTGGACATGGTTGCCTACTGGCAAATACTCGGTGAGTATGGTTGTACCCTGATCAATGAAAGTAGTCTCTGACACAGATCTTCTCAATCTACGTGATCTATAGATGGAAGTGCATATCCAACTATCCAAGATCACCTAGATCTTGGTATCAAACCAAAGATCTCGGTATCAAACCAAAGATCTCAACCTTGGTCTCCCACCAAGGAGTTCTACCTCATGGCATCTCCCCAATGGTCACTACTCCTGGCATATCACCAAGAGTCACTCTCTTGGCATCTCACCAAGAGTCTCCCCTTCTTGGTATCTCACCAAGAGTATCTGGATCTCGACATCTCACCAAGATCCTCAACTTGGCCTCTCACCAAGTGACTTCCACCTGAAGTGGATCCAGAACCTAATCTACATGTCTCCATAGCCAAGTGAGGCTCAAGCCTTTGTGGTGCCCTGTTGCTCCTCCTCATCAATCTCTGATGCCCTAAAGCCCCTGCACCAACCCTCTGTCTCGGCAACTCTAAAATTTAAGTTGTCTCGGGTGGACTAGTCACCCTTGATGATGGTATCCATGAAAACTGAGTCTGAGCTCCCTCTGAATCACTAGTGAGTCAATAGGTCCTCCTCAACTCTATCTCCCCACCTGACGTTGGATGGTGTAACAGCTGACAAGGAACTAACGAACGCACACTCCCTCTCATACTAAGCAACGAACTCAATCTCCTCTATTGTCGCTACAGTGTCATCCTGTTGCTTCTTCTTCTTCTTCTTGGGACATTGTCCTGCATAGTGACCCATCTCTCCACAAGCAAAGCATCTCACTATGTGCATGTCTCACTCTTGCCCACTGCCACTCCATTATGGTTTGGCCCCTCCCTTGGTACCCTGTCTAGCACCTCTTCCGGTCTTCTTCTTGCCCTTAGTCCACAGAGCAAGGTCCTCATCACACTGGGTAATCCGTTGTTGTCCTAAGGACTCTAAGGTGAGTCTCGTCTCCTCCTGAACGAAATCATCCCAAAGTCTCTCCTAAGTAGGCATATCCTCCTGGGAAACTATGCCTCGAACAAATGGACCCCATGGTTTGGTAAAGTTGTTTAAGGTTGTCCTCACCATAAAGCCTAGATCCACTATCTCTCCGACAGCTACAAGCTCATCTCTAATCTGAGTGAATCTGCCAAGGAATGATGTAACCGACTAGGAATCGAGCATCATAATGCTCCTAAGCCTATCCTGCAGAACCATCTTCCGATTCTGGTTTGGACTTTGGTAAAGCTTGCATAGAGAATGCCACATCTCAAATGCATAGTCTTTACCAGTCAAATGTGGAACGGCGTGGTCTCTCACCCCGTCACAAATAGTCATTTTCACCTTGTTGTTCTTCTTTCGAAACTCTGCCACCATAACGGGAGCAGTGACAAGAGGAACAACAATGGGAGCCTCAATTATACCCCATAGTTCGAGGTCCTCTAAGACGAAAATGATCGTGGTCTTCCAAGGGGACCAGTTGCTAGCTCCATCTAGCCTATCCTCTACCCGCATCTAGGACACCGACATGGTTGTCCAATAAAGCTGACACTGATGCTAAAACAACACAAGGGTATTGCCTCACTCCTGTCAACACAGGTGTGAAAAGAGGCAGTAATTGTTGATGAATGTAGCTATAGGAGACATCCTCCAGCTTACAAACCTGTGAGATGCGGAATATAGCAGCTATGTGAAGTCTTACTCTCAGCTTACAAACCTGAGAGAAAGCCCCTAATATAGGGTTCGTGGTTCCAGCCTGGGACAGGGGCTAGGAATGTATATGGCCTCCTCCATGACGTGAGAGAGAAGAACTCCAGATGATTATCCAATGTAAGAGCGATCTGTTGAGTTAGGACGTGCCTGTGGCTGAGCACAAGGTGAACGTGGGAAATCCCGAAAAGCATTGGGCACATCATCATGAGAATAAGAACGAAGATGATGTGATGGCCTCCTCTGAACAGCAGCAGAGTTGATGAGAAGACTCTAGATGATCCTCCTATCGGTGGCAGTGGGAAAGAAGATCTGTAGAGCAAGACGTGCCTATGGACGAGCATAGGTGAACATGTGAGGACCTGGCTCATCTGTGTGATGCAGTGAATCAGGTCCATGGCATCCCTATGGATGTGACCCCTAGTGGATGAGCACTAGTGGGTGTATCAGATCCTTTGCTATATATATTATTCAAGAGTCAAACCTACCTGTAACCCTAGTTATTATGTAAAGGGTACAGGTCGGCCCTATCTTATTGTGTCTAAAGATAAACTGTAAAAGATAATTAATATTAATAGTTATAGTAATATTAATTATTATAATAATAAACAATTAATATGTCTAAGTGAAGTCGGCCCTATTGTGCCAATAGACACTTCAGTTGATAGGACAAATCTAATATAAGTAAGAGGAAATCTTTCATTTGTAGACACACACTCACTTGTAAGTTTTGGAAATTTCAGCAAGTACACTTCTTGGTCAAAGTTGCGCACCTCTCTTGGGCACTAGGGTTTCTAGGTTTTGTGCACCCTCTTGTGTGCTAGAATATTCTTGGTGGTAAAGGTCTTTCTCTTTAAAATTATAGCAAAGGATTTGGTTGGGTTTTTCTCCCTTGTTTGAGAAGGGTTTTCCAAGATATATCTTGTGTACTTGTGCATGGTGTTTCTTCTTGTGATCTTGGTTGCTACAACATTCTTGTTTATGGTTAAGACATGATGAAATGGAATGAACTACATGCTTAACCTAGCTTATGAAAACTTAACATGGTATCAGAGCATAGGTCTTGAAAGAACCCATTGCACAAGCATTCTCCACAAGAAAAAGGAAAAACGTTATTGTTGTCGTACAAGGAAATTAGGGCTTTTGATTGAAGAAGATTTTCAGCCTCAAAACCATCTAGAAAAGTGTGCCCTAACCCAAGGAACTCTTTGGCACCTTCAGCGCACCTTTTCAGTGGGTGGATCTCCCAGAAAGTGAAACCCTAGTTTTCACAAAGTACCAAAAAACCAGAAGTACCAGAAAACCAGAAGTTCCAGAAGCACCAATCCAGAAATCCGTTGGTCAAGTTTGAGGGGGTAAAATTTGGATTTTTAGAAATCTGACTGCACCAGCTTACTTGCCTTAGCCCAGCGCATCTATCCCCTGGATCAGAATTTCAAAATTTGAAGTTTGAAAAATTAAGGTATCCTCATAAAACCCTAAGTTGCAATTGCAGTTGCAGCTTCAGAATCAGTTGCAGTATCAATTGCAGTTGCAGTATCAGTAGTTGTACCAGTTGCAGTCACCCTTGAAAAGTCTTTTAAGAAGTTGGTAAATATTACCGCTGCTACCAGATGGTGCCACTACCTGCAAAAGCTATCAGAGGTATGTACTCACATATGTTTAAATTGTTAAAGCTTTAAAGGGTATTTGCAAGAGAATGGATCTCTTACCATAGATCCAGAAGGATCTCAAGATCCAACACATTCAGAGGAATAATGCAACCCAGGTTTGATTATTCTATTATGCATCTATTTGTTATGACATTTATTTGATCTAGGTTGCATGTTGAAGCTATGACCATCATACTAACCTTTGGTCAAAATTAAAGTCAATATATTAGATGGATTAAATTTGAGATCATAGAGTTTGTTCCCTAACCCAACCTTTTGTCAAGATAGAATATTGCCTTAGTACAAAAACAGGTTGAAGAAAGCACTTGTTATCTTGAGTAAAGGAGACTTGGAAGAAAAGCAACACACTGGAAGTGAAGACTCCAGGTTTGATTGTTGTAATTGTCATTCCTCTAACTTATATTTCTAAAGTTTGCTACTTTACAAATAGGTGTTGTAGCTGTGATAACAATCCTTAAATTGTTTTGATTCTAGAGATGTACTCATTATTCTCCTTTAGGAGATGTTCTTGTTTTGGTTCCTCTTTTTTCTTGTTCCAGACAGGTCAAGAACAAAGGAAGATGCTTATCCTTCAGAGGGAGTCACATTGACTCAGAGGGAGACAAAACTATTTGAGAAAGAGGAAGAATAGAACCATCCTAGAGACAATCAATGCAATAATGCATGATCAAGATCTTTCTATGATTTCATGGGCAGAAGCATGCATGACGCAGTATGTGTGCAGAACAAAGAGTCTTCAACAGAATAGAAGCCTTCACCAGAGTGAAGCCTGAAATTAAACACTTCAGGTTATTTGGATGCCCAGTGTATTTTCATCCAAAGAGAAGAAGTCCAAGCTAGACCCTTTAGAAAGAAAAGATACAGTGAATCTTCAAAGACATTCCAGATCGACATCCATGGTCAAAGATAGATCGAGACAAGCAGAAACGTTGTCCTTGAAGAAGAGATAATCTTTCAAAGATCCAGAGAATCTCAGATGGAGATTGATAGTAAGACTATACCTTCTCCCCCTTCAACAGTTCAGAGGGAGAAAGACATTATTCCAGTTGATCTAGTTGCTCCAGTTAATATGTTCAGAGATATTGCAGTAGGGCATCAAAGGCCTACCTAAACTCACTCTGCTGGAGGCAGAGAAACATACAAGTTTCTCAAGGCACATTCCAAGAAAGCAAAAAGAGATTTTTCAAGTTATCCTTCAGTCATGAGCCACTTCATTGATGTTGAGACTCTTTGTCTTAGAAGAGAAACAAGAGAACCCCTGTGGCAAGGTGCCATAGCAGAAGAATACCAGTACGTCTTAAAGAATGATGCATAAGATATTATTTAGGGACTAGAAAGGGAAGTCTGTGGTAACTTCCAAGAGGATCTATAAGATCAAGCATGCAGCTGATGGAAGTATCAAGAAATACAAAACAAGATCCATAGACAGAGGTTTCCTCATAAACAGAGGGAGTCGTCCATGATGAGACACTTGACCTAGTGAACCGATTCACTTCCATCCATACCACCATCCATGAGTTGGAATCTATATCAGATAGATAAATTCTTGATGAGTTTGGATTTCAGCAAGAGTGTTGTTGATCCAAACCTATACAGTGTTGGTGACGAGAACCTGATCCTGATGACTTACTCAGAAAGCCTAGTTGTTAAAAACTAGCAAGCATTGACTTCTGATTTTCATAAAGGATCCGAGTATGATACACTATTTCTTGGGACAAGAAGTATGACAAAATATAAATCCATCGTGATGGATTTAAAGAAGAAGATTGATGTTGATTCAAGACGAGACCAATCCACAGTTGATTGGATCTCTGATGTATCCGGTTAAACACCAGACTTGATTCATGCCGATTCAGATTGAGCAGAAAGTACAGTGGATCGGAAGAGCACATCCTATTGATGTTCTACCTTGAAATCTTCCATGATTTCCTATTGCAACAAGAAACATAACTCTGTAGCCTTAAGTGCACCAGAGACAGAGTATATATATATATAGCAGTAAGTGTGCGAAGCAATGTGGCTTCACATATTTCCGACA
>JZKD02S1748325.1:35721-57687 GCA_000966675.3 Picea glauca
AAGTACATCATCCTTCTTCTCTTGTCCATTCAATACTTTAGAACTAGGGAAAGAGTAGTATTTTGTCACAGTTTGTTCCAGATCCAGGTGGATCTGGGGAGATTGGTCTGTGTCCACACTCACGAATTTATCCTTGAACACCCACCACAAGACCAAAAATCCCATAATCAAACCCATGAATCCCCCACTCAAATCCAAAGGGGTTTTCTCCAAATTGAATGTGTGATTTGGTGCCCACGATGATTTCCACATGCGCAACACCTAGGGTCATGTTATAATACCTACCCAAAGCTACACAAATCAACAATGCATACCTTCCAATGCCAAATTTTCAATTGTAAATAGTGCAGTTCAGGGCCACCTAGACCCTTACTAAGATAATATATCACATGCTCCTTCTACAAATTGTTTTCTTAGACAAGCGCCATACCAATGGTGGATATAGATGATGCAAGATAGAGAAAAATGTCTTGATTGTAGTATGGAGGAATTTGTAGTGGAGCTAACATCAAGACAATCTTCAATGTTTTGAATGAGCATTTCACTTGGTCATACCACACAAAAGGTACACCCTTTTTTAGAAGGTGCATGGAATATATTGTTATCTTAGAGAAATTGACAATGAATCTTTGCAAAACAAAAAATCTTCCCTTGCAAACTTTGATTGGATTATATTTTGTGGAGGAGGCAATTGGAATATCACCTCAACCTTCAAAGGATCAACCATGATCCCATACTTGGACACAATAAATCCCAGTAATCACCTAGAAATCACACAAAATGAAATTATGTGTATTCAAATAAATGTTATAGTATTGACATTGGGTGAATACAACCTGCAAATGGATAGGATTATCGTTGTGTCACTTTGATCAAGTATCTAAATCATATAAGTATGCATCAACGAGGTTTTTGATGTCATGAAAATAATATGACATGTTCTGTTGGAAAGTTTCCCCAAAAATTTTAAGACCAAATGACAGTTTCCTATATGTAAAAGTATCCCAAGGACAAATGAAGGTGGTCTTTTGTTGATCATTTGGTTTGATCTAGATTTGATTATTACTTCCTTGTTGTCTATGCATATTGAAAGAGACACATGGATTCATGTTGACTTTAAAAGGAACACTCAACATCATATCTTGTCTACAATCTAAATCATGATATCTACTAAGATTAAAGATTCACTATGGTGTATCACTAGCTTCTTATAAACTTCAAATAATAAGAGAGACCACTATTCCTATATTTTCTCATAGGTCATTGACCAAGCTTATTCTTATAACTTTATATCTATTCTCTCCTCATATTTCTCCAACCCCTTTTGAAACCAAGTCTTGTTGTAATTCTTACTTTCATTTTTCTATAGAGTATCTTTAGGCACACCCATTCTCTTTTTGTATGTCTTATTTCTCGATTCTCAAAGAACAATTTTGGTCATTTATGAACACTAATATAAATTAACTCATATTTGATAACCACTTTGTTTTTTCATTGACACCATCTTCAATCAAGAACACACAAGAACCCCTCATCCCCCTATAATATGGTGTTATCATTATATACACATGCATTTCCTCATCCCCCACCACCCACCCTTGAGGATGTGCATGTGTGTGCATGCACACCATCATACCCCCCTCACAACACCACCCACCCTCTTGGGGGTGAGATTGCGTGTGTGTAGCCATGACACATATGTACAATATTATCCCTTGGGATGGAGGTTGGGGGAGAGGGTGTGCATGTGTGCCACCCAATTCAAATGCATATGTGTGCAAAGGTGTTGGGGGGTGAGTGTGTGAATTTAAGTGTAATGGGTGGCACACATAGACACCCTCATTCTCCACTACCTACCCTCACAGAGATAACTTTTATAAGAAAATTATCAACATTTATACATTATTAGACTCATCCATTTTAGGCCTAATGTTAGGATCCAAGGTCTTAAATAAAAAATACTTCTACTCTTGAATTGAATATTTTATGTACTTAATGAATAATTAACAAATATGCACAATGTTTTCTCTAAAATTGGCTAGTAATTTCCTTGCACCACTCAATAAATTTGTCTTATTAATAACCCAACCTTTTATACTTTTAACTATAATAATTGGTGGATACCTAAAAGACACAATGATTAATTGTAGTGTATCTTGGTAGATAAATGATATATGATAAAAGATGAACCTTTGAATTGAAAATAACCAAAATGCATCCATATAATAGATAACACAATACTATAGAGAGAATACTTAAGGTAGAGTAACAAAATCAAATACTCTTTCTAAAAAGAATCACTTGACAAGCCATGCTTGTTACAATACAATACTCAACATGTCATAATTGGTGGAGACCTAAAAGACACAATGATTAATTGTAGTGAAACTTGGTAGATAAATTATAAATGATAAAAGATAAACCTTTGAATTGAAAATAACCAAAATGCATCCATATAATAGACAACACAAGACTATAGAGAGAACACTTAAGGTAGAGTAACACAATCAAATACTCTTTCTGAAAAGAATCACTCGACAAGCCATTCTTGTTACAATACAAAACTCAACATGTCCAACATATATCAATATAATTTTCCTTGTGTGAATATATATTTTCTCCCAGGAGTATACATTAGGGTCTATTCCAACTCCCTCTTATTATTATATTATTTCATCTAACTACCTAATGGGTCTATTTATTACCCACCAACTACCATGGGGACCTATTCCATAATTATGACCACATTGCATTAATTATCCCCCTTGGGTACCTCCCTAGGTGTTGGGCCCTTTGTTTTGGAGGATGTTCAGTTTTGCATTAGTATCACAGTTTTGTGAAAATGTGTACCATGGCAACGGAAGGCTAGAATTGGAGAAAAGTAGTTATGATGAGTGGAAAGCTAACTACAAGTGTGCCAATAGTAAAAATAGTTCATGCGTCAGTTGGACCAGCAAGTGGAAAGAGATAGAAATCTCGAGCACATCCAGAGCGAAAGTGGAATCAAGAAAATATAATAGTGGACTCAATAAGTCAAGAAGCACCCGAGGAAAATCCATAAATATAGGAATTGTAATGGGAAAGGGTTTCCTAGTTGTTAAAACAATGAGTTAATTATGATATATTGTGATATTATTGATATTTGTAGACTGTTGTTGCTAGATTCCTTGTCGTTCTTCTTTTTCATCAAGCTATTTATAGTATACCTAGAGAGGTAATATGGGGTATCTTCAAGTTCAGATATGAACCTTTCTGAGTAGAATGTGGCCAAAAAAATTATATATTTGAATTCCTCTGGGAAAAATACCCAATTTCAAAAAACAAATTGGCCAAAACAGAGTCCGAGAATTAAAGTTATGATCATTTTAAATTCAGCCATTTTTCAGGGGTTTTCTGGAAAAATCCGTGCAATTTGCATGATAATATATTTATAAACCCTTGTTCTATTTTTTGGTTTTTTCATTGCAAGATGTATTTTACAGCGAAATGTGATGGCCTTAGTATTGAAGCATTCATTAAAGAAATAAATTCAATATGGGAAGAGAATTGGCCCAATTGGGTAGCTCTCAAATTATAAGATGATGTTGCCATTTGGTGGAAATTTCTTGATTATAAGAATATGATGACACTCTCTAATGGAGAATTTGAAAAAATATTGTTAGATAGGTGGTCTCATATTACAGGTTCATGGTTGTATTCATAAGGAGAAGGTTATTATTTCTATTAACCCTAGTTGCATGCATAATTTTATCAATATTTAGTTAGTTAATAGACTGCAAGTTCTTGCAAAGAATGTTCAACGCACACGGGTTGTGAATGAAAATGTTCAAATTTTTAAATATTTGAAGCTCAGTATGGATAAATATGTGTTTTATTCATATTTTTATGTTATAGATATGGATGATGTGGATATTTTTTTGGGATATCCTTGGATGGACTCAGCTGGTACAATTAATATTAATGTTCAAAAGACATTTTTAAAGATTTGGTACAATAAAAAGAAAATCATATTGCATTATGTGTCTCTTAGTAAGAAATATGGTCCCATAGAGGCCAAAAAAAAAGTTATTGTAGAGTTTGAACTTGAATCAGAGGTAGATTCTATAGAAAGAGATAAAGAAAAACCACATGAAGGACCCAATCAAGAAAATAAGGAGGTTATTGATACTCAAAGATTCAATGTGATACAACCTTGAAGAAAAAATCACAGATTCCTACAGTTGTTGTATATCGCCATCCACACCACATAGAGAAACAACAATCATCAAGGAAAAGGTGTGAGAATCAACACATTTATGCACCAACAAGGAACCATAAAGGAAACCAATCAAGAAGTGCATGGAGGACTAATAGCATTATGGGAAGATATCAGGCTAGAGAAAAAATTACATGGAAACCACAACATGATGCAGAGCAATATCATGGTGGCCAGACAACTATTGAAAAACATGTTTATCTTCCATTAGGATGGATGGATGGTCGTACTTGGTACCAATTGGATACATTGCTTAGCCGGTCATATTGTATGGCTTCCTCATGTGTTTTGAGGACGAAACATGTGAAGGGGAGGTAATATGTGGAACCTAGGAAGGTACCCAATGAGAATGTAATGAGTCTACTATGATGAGATATTGTAATGAATTATGGGGAATTAACTGTGTTTTTGTAGAAGTCTAAGAGTCCATAGTGGGTATCTGATTGTCGATTATATTGTTTAAGTCATGAAATGAAAGAGATACTCTATGTATGTTGGGTTGTGATCTGATAATAACATGATGGACTATTCATGCACCAAAATTTATCATTTTGTGTATGAATATTTGATCTATGTGATGCACAATCTTTCCCGCTCTATGTAATCGGTAGTTGTGATAGTGTTTACAATATCTTGTGATGTATGCACTTATATTTATGTTGCACAACATGGATTATCAAATGCACATACATGTTTAGACTTCTAATTATATAATATTTCTGCATTCAAGTATGAATCTGTGTTTTATTATGTTAGATCTGGTGATGTGTCCTCAATGAATCATTTTATCACACACAAGTCTCGACTATGCTTCAGGTGATACCTCCTTCCCTTGCGGAAGGTTGAATATGCCATTGCTACTAGAATATAATGGTATCTTTTTTGGTAACCTCTGAGAACCCCGGTCTCCAATTGTGCACCAAAAAATAGTTATGTTGTTGGGACTTGGATTTTAAGTGATTTTTTAGAGGATGTAACATCACATATTTAAGTCTGACATTGAGAATTGGTGGGAAAGAAGGTGTGACGAGTTTATATTTCAAGGAGTTGAGATACGACATAAAATTTTGAGGGTTGTGAAGGATGTCATCTTTTATTTTGAACCCGTGAGTGACTAGTACAAAATATTTTGTATCTGATTTGGAGAAGAGTTGTTTTAGTGGCTCGACTGGCCAAAAGAAGTGCCACAACTTAAGGATCACATCAAGAGAAGATTGAATTGGAATGATAAATAGTTAGAATATCTTCATCGATTGGATCACCAAATTTATTGGGATGTGTATTTATGGGTACAAAATACACTGTAGGGATACATTATTGATTTTTCCATAGAGAACCATCGATATTTATCAAAGGAAGAATAAATATTCTATGAGGGATCCTGAGGAATATTTTTGCAAGAAATCATGTTGTGGATCAATATTTTTCTAGCAGATGAAAGAATGTTTCCAGTTCCTTTGGTTGAAATGGCACCATAAAACCCTTGCCCATGATGGGTGGGTGACTCAAGAGAGGGTTAATGATTTAGGATATGAAATTTCTTAAGATATGGGGGTTCATCATGAGAATAATTCCATAGATGAATGATCTCAAAAAAGGGTTGTGGTGATCAAAAAGAGGTGGAAAAAATAGATGTGAAAGTTGATGAAGAGACTACTCTCGAAGCCAATCTTGTGGAAGGAGATTGGCTTTGAGAGTAGTCATAAAAGAGATTTAGATAAGTTGAGGAAGTTGTATACATGTATAAGGATTTACAGTCAATGGTTGAAGGAGAGGTTTGGAGAGAAAGGTGAGAGTTTTGGAGAAAGTAGGCGAGAGGACAAGGAGTTAGAAGAAAGAATCAAGATAGGTGTCACCCCAAGGGAAAAATACTCAGTTGTAACCTCTCAAGAAGTTGCACGAAAGTCATAACGAATAGTTCTCAAAGATGTGAAATCCCATAAAGAAATTGATATGATATGACCTCCTAATGTGACCCCCTAGATTAAATAATCCCATCCTGAAGGCACAAGAACTACCCTTGGATCTCCTAGTCCCTCAACACAATATACAAATCTAGTAAATTCTACACTAAACTCTCACATAATTTCTGTCATTTCTAATCATTCTAGTCCCACCAGTTCAAGTGGTAGTAGTAGTAGTAGTGTGTAAAGTTCTTTAGTTATATCACAACCAGGACCTTCAAGGTTCATCTTAGTAGGGTCCCCAATTTCATCAATGTTGCATCAACACGTGGGTTCCCTCACCTGGTTCCTTTGTGAGGCCATCTAGTGGTCTCACAAAACTCTAGATGTGAATACATTAGTTCAGTTCTAAACATTGTTAAGGGGTTGAGAATTAAAATGGTATATGAAATCCATTGAAACAGGGAATCTCCAAGAGAAACCATTTTCTTTAATTCAAGTGAAGAAAAATTTTATATCATAATTTCAACTACCTCAATCCGAGCAAAAGAATCTATTTGAATTGCAGGAAATTAAATAGAGATATGGAGAATCTTATTGGGAATATAACCAAATATTTAAGGATGTAATAGGGAAATTAGAAAAATCCATCCATGAATACCACAATTGGAAATGGTTCATTCAGGGACTTTTACCATTGACCTGAATCTCGTTAACCCAACCAACTTGAGGGAATCCTTAGAACAAGCTATGAAAATCGAGGATAGCCACTTTGGGGGAATCCTCAGAAAACGATATGAAAATCGAGGTGATGGCGGGATATCCTGACACCTTGTACATACTAATATGTTGGTGCATGCCTATTTTGGGAGAAAAAATTCTATTTTTGAGCACACACCATATGTGAGGAGAAGCAACATGTGGAAGATGGAGGAAACGAAACATGTGAAAGATGGAGGAAAAGAAATGTGTTGCATATGCAGACAAACCTAGTTATGTGAGGGTTAGGNCTACTTTTTTATTGTAAGCATGAGGAATGTAATGCACGCAATGCATATTTTGATGAATGATGAATAAAAGAGTAGAAGAGACAAATATTTGTGGATGTATCCCCATGGGGGGTGAAACACAGTAAACTTGTTGTGTTAATATGTCTGAATGGGTGTTTTATTGTTTATTATATTTATCAGTTAAAGAATGGATGTTTCGCTTAGATTATGACAACATGCATGCATAGTTTCTTTGATGAATGAATACTAGGTTTAAATTAATGGATAATAAATGTGATACCTGAGGAAAAGGAACAGATCACATCCCTAATCCCTTCCCTGACTATAGACATCTGATTCTTGCAATTCCCCATAATCTATATCGGTTGAGACTGTGTTGTGCACTCTATGCACAATGTTTCCTTCCGTTTTACCAGGAGGGCCGATAGTTTGAGGGTTTTTTTGGAAACCTTTGAGATCAAAACCTAGGTCAACCCAAGCGTCCAACAAATTGTTTTGTTGTTGGCTGGAAATACATAGGATAGATTGGAAGGAATGTGTTGAAGAACAACACAAAGAGTGAAAACATATAAGGGAATATTTGGGACAAGGAATCCAATGAAGGAAAATATTGAAATATGGTCAAGGACAAAGGAACTCGATTTTAAGAATAAGGACAAACAAAACCCTAAATATACACCACTCAAATATCTCGACAAATATGTGTTTAATGACTTGCATGAAGTATTTTTCTGTGAATTGTCGCATCTATTAAAGGATTGGTTTTTTGAGGTTGATGGAAAACCATCCTAAAAATCAGATAAGACATCTAGAGTGGAATCCTATGGATATCACGCAATTGTAGCAAGTCAATAATAAATTTATGCGTGCAGTAGATTTTTGGTTAGACAGTATTATTGCAAGGTTTATCATTGAATTTTCAGTTGATACTGTGAAGTCATACACTGCTGTCAACAAGGAATTTCTGAAGGGACCCAGAGTTAGGTACATAATATCACTATATACTTCCATAAATATTTTATTATATGACAAAGGCGTGATGACCATGGAATCAGACAACTAAACTTCCCTGTGTGCTTGGGGGAAGGGGGGAAGCACTGACAGGAGTTTGAGATATGGATAGGGGTCTAGATAATGGGAAGAAGAAGGAGGTCATGGACCCAATAATGATGGACAAGGACCAAAAAAAGAAGATAATGAAAAAATCTAGAATGACGTGTAGCGGTAGACCTTACCAGTATAAGATGAATAAGAAAAAGAGGGCCATAGCCGATAGAGAGGGATTGGTGAGTGATGAGGAAGAGGTAGAGGATCTAGAGGATTTGGATCAGATTGAGGAAATATTGCCCGTAACATATGAAAGGAATCCAAGAGGTTCAGGGCCAGGAAAAAAATGTGGAACTCTAGTCCATATCACAATTAGTATGGAACCTACAACCCCATGTCATGTGACTAATACACTTGAAGGAACACAATATTAGACAACCAATTTTCATTAGAAGAGGTGCAACATGTTAGGGTTCCAATAGATGACAAATAACTAGGGTTACAAGTTCAGGAAGTATCAGTCAACTATGTACACCATGTGGAGGCAGTAGTTCAACACGTTTCAAAATGGCAGGAGTAGATCCCACTATCATATTTCCAGAGTTTCTTGGCACATAGTCAAAGGACCTTGAGAAGAATTTAATCATCTGTGAAAATATCTAGGAAGCAAAGTAGGTCACATAAGAGGATACAAAATTCACACAGTTGGCTATAACATTCAAAGACTGCGCTTTAGGCTGGTACNAGAGTTTCTTGGCACATAGTCAAAGGACCTCGAGAAGAATTTATTCATCTGTGAAAATATCTAGGAATCAAAGTAGGTCACATAAGAGGATACAAAATTCACACAGTTGGATATAACATTCAAAGACTGTGCTTTAGGCTGGTACATGAGCCTTGATGTAAACAATCCACAAGGAGCACCAAAGACTATTGCAGAGGTGAAAAATTTGTTGGTAAATGAATTTTAGAATCCAAGCTCACAAGACCAGTACATGAATGAAATTATTGAGATCAGGAAGAAACTAGGAGAGTCTTTCCGGGAGATTGATCAAAGGATCAAATGTCTAAAAGGTAAGTTGAAGTACTCTATTACTGATATGAAGCATAGGAGGTTATTTGTGAACTCACTATTACCACACTTGAAGTATCCCTTGAGACAACGGAAGTTCCAAACTCAGGAAAAGGATTTGCAAGAAACCATGCAGCTCAAAGAAAACCATTATCTATAGACAGATCCAACAATAGAAGAGATGAAAGAGGATCTAAAGAACCTGACATTTCAGTTGAACTAGAATAAAGGGAAAGAGAAGAGAGAAGTTGTCTTGTGTAAATTATGTAGGAAACAAGGACACCATAAGAATCAATGTCCAACATTTGCAGAGTACTTGGACATAAAAGTTACAAACCTCTTTCCTACAAGAGAATTGTGGTGTGAAATTTGTAAGACACACAGGAATGATCGATATCATTGTCCAATGATGCAAAAGTATAAGACAGTGCCAAAAAATTCTTACTCCATTTTTTCTAATTCAGTAGGTCACGATGACAAGGACTAAAGAACACTAGAATTGATGAGAGAGAGAAATTCAAACACCTACATGGTGCAAGTAGAATTAATGTCAGGGAAAGCCGCACCGTAGTTCAGTAATGTGCCACCCCCATTCAATCATGTGCAGTCATAGTACAACAATGTGTAGTCGCAGTATAATAACATGCAGTATAACCAAATACCCCAATATAATGCACCACATGGAGATAGAGATGGATTCAAAGGTGGAGGTTGGGGCAGAGGAGGATTCAGACGAGGAATATGGATAGTATTTTTCCACAATTATCAACAACTAGGACACTATGCATGAGACTATCCCCTTTCACCTGTGACATGTCTGTATTGTCATGCAATAGACCATGAAACGGAATATCGTCCAACATTATTGGGAAAAATACAGGAAAAAAGGAACCAGAACAATCAAAATGTACAGTAAATTTCTTCAGAATCCAAGGATGATGGGAAGAAAATTAACATAGTTACTTGAGGAGGAGCCAAGATGGGAGACGATGCAGCCAAACAGGGTCCAACTCCACAACACTGGGTCAAGAAGAACAATGAGCCACAAAATCATTTTGATGCGTAGAAATAAAAAGAGATGTTTAAGGAAGACAGAGAGGATATCCTAAAGGAGTACATTGGGTCTACATAAATGACACATAAAATTTATGATCCACCATTGTACAAGATCCTGTCCTCAATGGATCACACCAGTAAAGGACAACCTTCAGAGAAAGTAAGTAACCTAAAGACTTTTCTGCAATCCTATGTTAAGTTATTGAATAATCCATCATCCATTAAGGTCTTACAAAACTTTCTCAAAATATGCAACACAGAAGTAGAAGGAAATTTATAAGAGAAGGAAGTTAATCATCTCCATATGAGAAGAAGAACAAGTAGGGAATTCAGGTTAAATGCAAACATTGGGGATTTCAATATGAGAGATGTCATACTTGAATTAGGATCTAAAGTGAATGTATTACCTAAGAACACATGGCAGTGTATGGGGAACCCACATTAGGGTATTCACCTGTCTAGTTGAAATTAGAAAATCAACATAGAGTATTACCAATTGGAAGACTAAAAGGTGTGACAGTAGATTTGGATGGAGTGCGCACTGTGGAAAAAATTGAAGTTATAGAAATAGTATATGGCACAACACCCTACCCAAAATTACTTGGATTGAACTGGGAATTTGATAACAAAGTTGTGATCAACCTAAAGACATGGAAAATTACGTTTGAATTAGCAAATTACAAAGTAATTTGCCCACTAGATACCTCAGAAGGAGAAAGGTTTGTAGAGGTGACATGTTTGGACTTGGAAGAAATAAATCAACTATATAGGACTACCACATGAGAAGAAGATTATGTCAAACCAACTGTAGATGGCATACTTAGCTGGAGAAGAATTACGTCATGTTCCTCARACTCGTATATAGGTATGAAAAAYGGGTAGCAGAGACTACATGAAGTATCCAAAAGGAGGTGAGAAATAAGGTGGGTTGGTACAAAGATAAGGGAACCTCCCACTTTTCATGGTTTGAATGACCTAGAAGAATTCTTGAMAAAACTATGAGGAAGAATTTTTGGAAAATCRTAGGTTGTTATCCYTGGATATTGCACTAAAGGAAACACCACAATATGGTGGGGTGTGAAAAAGGAAACGATTCAAGACTGGAATATGTGTAAATGGTTACTGTGCATTAGATTTGGCGTAAAACATGGGAACAATATTGCATAAATATGATGGACGAGGAAGGCCAGTTGAGAACATAGAAAAATGCATAAAAAAATGGAGGTTGACACCACCATAATAATGGCCTCATTAATTTAATAATACATTGGAAGGGATACCAGGGAATTGGTACATAGAACAAGAACTGCACCTAGGCACTACAAAATTGACAATATTACAACAAAAATTTGTGTTAATGTTTTCATTTGATCATGAGAACCCCAATATCGATTCAGCTCTGAAGTTGATACAAGGAATGATATTCTTTTAGGAACATGAGGTGGAAATTATAATAGAATATCAACAATAGAATAGGAAGACAGTCAAATACTTACTCTCATGTTATCATTTTGTAGAGGAAGCACCAGAAGACAATGATCCATGCAACATTCATATAACAGATATTGAAGGTGAGAAAGAGGTGGAAGGTCACTGTATGGAGTCAGAGGCATTTTTTGCACCAATTAAGGTCAAGAAAGTCAACATTGTGATAGAAAAAAACCCTAAAATGGAAATCATTGAAGACTACTTGGATGAGAAGAAAATATAAAGGATAAAAAAATTACTACATGGTAACAGATACCTCTAAATCTAGATGCTTGACCAGTCGGATAGAGACCATATAAGATGAATCTAGTTTATAAGAAAAAAGTGAAAGAAGAACTTGACCAAATGCTAGAAGCTGGTATCATAGAGCTAGTGGAAGAATATGAATGGATCAATCCCATGGTGGTCCAGGAAAATAAGAAAGGGGGAATAATAATTTGTGTATATATAAGGAAATTGAATGATGCTTTCTTACATGATCCTTTCCCTACCCCTTTTACAGATGAGGTCTTGGAGAATGTGGGAGGCCAGAAAGAATATTCATTCACAGATGGATTCCCAGGTTATCATCATATTAAAATAGCTTCAAAGGATAGGCATAAGACTATATTTACAATAGAACAGGGACCCTATCAATAAATGTTTATTCCCTTTGGACTAAACAATGCACAAACTATCTTTTCAAGGGTGTTCATAGCTGTGTTTAAGGATTTCATACATAAGTTATTAGAAGTATATTTGGATGACTAGACTATTTTTAGTCTATTGAAAGATCATGTAGATGTATTAATACTCATGTTGGATAGGTGTAGGCAATGTTAGATCTCATTGAACATCAATAAACGTATTGTCATCACACCTTTTGGGATACTTTTAGGACATGTAGTGTGCAGACAAGGTTTACTAGTTGACCCTACTAAGATTGTTGTAATTGTGAACTTACCACCACCAAAGTCAGTGCACTAGTTAAGAGCCACACTTGGAAATACATGGTACTACATGAGTTTTATCAAGGGGTATGCACAAATTACCATGCCAATGGAAAAGTTGTTGAAGAAGGACACCAAATTTCACTGGAAAAAGGATTGTCAACATGGATTGGATACTTTGAAGGAGAAGATGGTGACAACACCTATTTTAGTGTTTCCCAATTGGGAAAATACATTTCATGTGCATGTAGATGCATCAACAATAGCACTTGGAGCAATTTTTGTGCAACCAAGAGCAGGTGACTTAGATCATCCTATATCCTTTGCAAGAAGAAAGTTATTAGACTCATAACATAATTAAAACACAATAGAATGGGAAGGTCTAGCCATGGTGTATGCACTGTAGAAATTTAGAAACTACTTATTGGGAAAGCACTTTAAAATGTTCACAAAACATTCTTCCATCAATTATGCAGTCAACGAGCCAATGTTGGGGGGGAGGATATCTATATAGCTATTATTGTTCCCGAAATTTGATTTTGAAGTAATAGTTAAACTAGGGAAATTGAACGTAGGACAAGATCATTTATCAAGGATAACCAATGGAGAAGAACCTACTACTTATAAGACAACTTCCTTTAAGCAAAGCTATTTTCAGTAGATATAGTTGATGAGTACTTTGTTGATATCATTGAATTCTTGAGCACGAGAGTTGTTCCAAATGATTTTAGTACCGTGCAGAAGAAAAACTTGGTAGTTAGAGCTGCAGACTATCAACCAATTGCAGGTCATTTATACAAGCTAGGTGCAGATAGAATTTTGAGAAGGTGTTTCATGGAGCATGAATGACCCATAGTTCTAGTAAAATATCACGAAGGTATAGTTGGAGGACACTATGCAGGAAAGAATACTATGTAGAAAGTATTGCGTGCAGGTTTATGGTGGCCAACAATGTTACAAAAACAAGATTGTGGAGCAATAAAATAAAATAAAAATGTGGAAATAAAACACAAAAGATACACAATATAATAGAGACACAGATATACGTGGTTCAGCCAGTGTGGGATACATCTACTAGATAAATTCGTAGGTCCTTCGTTTTTGTTATCCAGCGAATGAAGGGATACAACCTACAACACACCCATTGTAAATTCATCTTCTTTCTCTCACAGTCACCTCTCTCGGACTACAATATTTTCAATGATGCATAGCCACAATACATTTCCCTCATAAAAGAGGGTTTCCTTCTAGAGAAATAATTTTAGGCACCTAACCTCCCTAACCCCTCACGTAGATAGAATAATATAATTCCATGTATTAATAAGGCCTAGAAATAAGAAAGAATAAGTCAAATGTAAGAAGACCTAATAGAAGATTTTGCTTCTAGAAGGATCTTCCTCTAGATTGTTCTTTTGGTAAATAGGAGTAGAGGGTATGAGAAATATTGTCTTAGATATTATTGTAATAGATATCTACTCTGCTAGAGGTTTCCCCCTCGAAGAGGAAAGTGACCATTACTATCAGTCATCAAAGTGCTCTTCCTAGTGTTATTCAAGTATTATTCTGGTATTGTTCGGATTATATCATTGTTTCTCTGCAATTTCTAGCTAAAATATTTATTTTCTGCATACTATTTTCTATCTAGAATACTACAAGTGGTATGAGAGAACCTTCCTCAGCAAAAAATTGTGGGTTAATTTTTTTCAGGGTAGAGATGTATTCCGACATCTTAAAGCTACAAAGATCTATTGTTACATGCATAAACCCATAGTTAGGGAGTCATACACGTAGGAAATTCAAGCTGTACTTAAGCACACATTTGTTGGCCACCCTTGTAACCCCTGTTCGTAGCCCTTCGAGTCATAGTGCATTAGAAAACACCTGTATATGGATCAACCTAGATCTCTTGAACCCCTCCATAGATAAACCGATTGTCCACCCAAATTTTACAGTTCCACCAAGAACAACACTTGGTGATCCAAAAAGGATCTAGAGTAGGCTAAGAACAACTCATAACTCACAGAGGAAACTCAAAATGCTTAGAATGGCTCCAATAGACAGAGAAAGGGAATAAATTCAAATTTAACAAAACTCGGTGAAAATGGTTTGATCACGAAGAGTGTGTCGTAATATTTCCAACGGAACAAACAGATCATCAAACAGATTTATGGATTGAAAGATATTCACAGTCAAAGTTTGGTCAACCTAGCCCAGTTAGTAGGGGATGAGTCAACATTCATACTACTAACGTCAACATCCGTATAGATGATGTCAATACCCGGAAAACACATGTGGCAGGAGAAAGGAAGTGACAAATGGAATGTTGATGTCATCATGATGTCGGCATGATGACATGGCAACACCAAAGGCCTCCATGTGTCACCCAGTTTTTAGCATTTTTGACCGATCCATGGACCAATCGGATCATGCCACATCGTAGTCCATATTGTATGTACGAAGAATGTGGCATGATGACATGGAAGGGGGAAGTGTGGCCCAATTAGAGGCTGCCATGTGGTCCAATCATGGGCAACCACGTGGTAGGCAAGAAATGCACAAGGACAGCCCGTGAATGAAATTTGAAAAAAAATAGTTGGTGGGTCCACCAAATCTGGCAGACCACGCCAACTATAGCCATGGTTATATATCGTTGGAGAAATTTCTAGAGCCACTACTAAATATGGTGGAATGGATATATATTTTATACACCATATAACAATACCAAACCAAAAGGAGAGTCTGTGGGACTTGACCCCAGAATCTCCACCATAACCTACGCCTTAATACATCTACCCCTAACAACTAGGCCGCGGGTACCACATGGTTTATAATGCCCAATTTTATTATTAAAATGGAAATATTCCCAACCATGGGGGAGAAGGAACGTGGATTGTATGACCTTCTGGGCACGTTTTTCAATGCAAGGTGCAGTCATCATTGCAGGTTGGAGAGGACATGGAAACCGAGACAAAATTCTTTTTGGTCTTGGGAGTGCCAGAGTTGGATCGATGGGTGGAGATAGTCATTTTTGGGTAATTCAATAACAAAAATTTAGTGGTGTTGTATGATTTCTTATCTGAGCATTATTTTTGCAGCTTGATTTCAGAATGAGGTATACTTATGTATTTTTCCAAGTTCTTTTGTTCAGTTAATGAAAGAGCCTACCCATTTGAGAGCAGGACCCAAAGACATAGTCCACTAGGGATGAACTTCGTTATCAATTTTTTGTGTTCATATATGATTTTTATGTCTCTTCATTTTTATTTTTCCCTTCTTTAATGATGAACTTTAATTTATGCTCATTTAATGCAATTTTTTATAAGTCACGATGAAAATATCCTGGATCATGTTGGTATCAGAACAGTCATCTTTGAATTGAATTGTTGAGTGTGAATTCTTACTAGGTACAATCATAATAAGGGTTAAGGAACTCTTAATAATTTCAATCCCGAAGTTGGTCGTTCATCTCGAAGTAAGAAAATGGAAGAAGAGGAAAAGCATGATGAACAAGAGAAAAACTTCCGCATGGTCTTTTATCACATGTTAGAAATGGTCGAACGAAAGTATGGATATTACGAGAAGAGGATGAATAAGAAAGGGAATAAAAAGGAATCACATGAAGATAATGATACTTCAGTAAACCAAGGGGATAGAGGAGATCCTCCTGAGCCTCTGTCTTCTCCTTCAATTTCTTGTTCTTCTTCCTCTGAGCATTCTCATCATTCTCATCATTCTAGCCATAAATCCTCTTTTAGGAAACCATTATTAAAGCATGATGTAAAATTTTCTTTACCTATGTTTAATGAAGATGATAATCTTGAAAATCTAGATAATTGGATCTGATAGGTTGAAGTGTATTGTCGTGTCCAGCATATTGATGAAGACAAAGTTAAAGTGCAACTGGATTCTCTTCGATTTGAAGGCACCGCTCTTATATGGTGGGAGAGAAAGCTTCAAGACATAAGTAACTTTGGTAATATCATTTCCTCATGGTTGGAATTTAAATCAACGATAAGGAATAAATTTTATCCATTAGGGTATTTACATAAAGCAATGATGGAATGGTAAACTTTAAGTAAAAGTAAAGGTCAAACTATACAAAGTTTCATAGAATAATTTAGGAAGAAATCTATTGCATTGAACATTCCTTTGGATTCTTATGAAACATTAATGAAGTATATTGGCACACTTCATAGTTATATTCATCATACTTTTCTCTTGTTTAACCTCACTAGTCTTGACAAAGTTTGTGTGCAAGCCACTCACCTTGAGAATAGGGGGAAACATGTTTAAGAAGATCCCATGAAGAAACCTTCCAATATCCCACATAAGACTTTTAGGAAGTTTAAAAAGAAGGAAAATAAGACTGCCACAGTGACGAGAGGAGGAAAACCATCTTTCACTCATTGCAAGAAGAGTGGTCACGATGAAGAACACTGTTGAAAACTACATCTAGAAGAGAAACCGAAACAATTTGGTGGAAAGGGGAAGACAAAGATCGTTTCTACGATGAAGCAAGATATTGGTTCTGATTCAGGAGATGAAGGAAAGATCACAACGGTTGGAGTATAAGGTAAATATTCTCTTCATGCTAGTTCAAGTTCCAATAATGAATCTCATGTTGATGAATGAAAGAGGAATGAACTATTCCATATAAGAGTTGTATATAAACATACTAAGATAGATACATTATTTGATCTAGGTTCCCAAGTAAACTTAATATTTGAATCGCTTGTCAAGAAGATGCGTCTTGAAATGAAACCACATACGAAGCCTTATCCTCTCGGTTGGGTATGTGATAAAGAAAAACTTAATGTCAACAAACAATGTAGGATCAGATTTGCTATTTCTTCAAAGTTGATTGATGAAGTGGATTTGGATGTTGTACCACTTGATATATGTGGCATAGTGTTGGGAAGCCCTTATATTTATGATAGAAAATAATTCTTCTTTCATCATGAGAACAAATACCACCTTACTAAAGGGGGTGTGGAATATATTGTTAGATCTTATAGAATGACAGTAAATACAACACTTTTTAGTGCAAGGAAAATGAAAAGATTCATAAACACTAATAAGAGATATGTACTCATGGTCGTTAGAGAGAAAGATGTCAGGACATCCAATGCTTTCCAAGGGTGTGATCCATCTCATAAAAAGAAATTAATTGATATTGTTTCTAAGTATGATGATATTTTTTAGGAACCAAATGGATTACCTCCTAAGAGGAAAATCCAACATGATATACATCTTCAACAAGATTCTCCTCTTCCTAATGTGGGCATGTATAGGATGTCAGTTGTGTATATGACAAAGATCAAGAAGCAGGTACAGGGATTATTGGATCAAGGGGTCATCAGGCCTAGTTCATCTCCTTGTGGTTCTCCGATCATGATGGTGCAAAAGAAGAATGGAACATGGAGAATGTGTGTCGATTATCGGGCCTTAAATAAAATCACAATGAAAAATAGATACCCTCTTCCTCGTATAGATTATTTAATTGATCAATTGAAGAATGTTGTTTATTTCACTAAGTTGGATTTGTGAAGTGGATATCATCAAATCAGGGTCGCGGAACAAGGTGCATGGAAAACTTCCTTTAAAACCAAAAAAGGATTGTTTGAGTGGTTAGTTATGTCATTTGGGCTTTGTAATGCTCTGTCAACTTTCATGTGTGTGATGAACGATGTATTCAGGCCTTTCCTAGATGACTTTGTGATCGTATATTTAGATGAAATTCTTATTTTTAGCGGGACTTGGGGTGAACATGTGAGGCATGTAAATAAAGTATTGGATAATTTGCAAAAGGAAAAGTTGTACGTAAAATTGTCTAAATGTGAATTTGGCAAGACCGCACTTGTGTACTTAGGTCATATTGTAGGAGGAGGAAAATTAAAAATTGATCCTTCCAAAATTAATGTAATTGTAAATTGGCTTGAGACAAAGAGTGTAACCAAAGTCTAAAGATTCTTAGGTGCAGTCCATTATTGGAGGAGATTCATTCCCAACTTTTCCTTTATAATAGCTCCTTTGCATGCCTTAACTAGTGTGAAGAACACTTTGTAGTGGGAAGGAAAGCAACAAAAATCTTTCGACACTTTGAAAGAGAAGATCAATAACACACTATTATTAGCATTGTTGAATTGTCAATATCCTTTTGAGACTGAGACAAATGCCAACGGATACGCCATGGGTGCAGTATTGATGCAATATCATAAGCCTATCTATTATCACTCTGAAATTTTTAACCAATTTATTGTTAACTATCCTACATATGATAAAGAGTTGTATGCATTAGTCCAGAGCATATAGAAATGGAATAACTACTTTTTAGGGAAGGAAAAAATCATACATATAGATCACCATCCCTTACAATATCTTCAAGCATAGACCAAATTACAACAAGTATAGATGGATGGGTTTTATACAACAATTTCATTTGGTAATCAAGTACAAAAAGGATACAAGTAACAAGGTATTTGATATGCTTTCTAGACCTCCTATTGTTGCTTCTATTATTTTGAAGAATACATCTTTGTCGCATGATAGATATGTAGAATAGTATGTCATCGATGGAGGTTTTAAACAAGTATATGTGAATATAACCCTTGGTGCACAGGTAGAGAACTATTGTCTGCGGGGAAAACTACTCTACCATCTTGTAAATCTATGTATTCCTACAAGTGAACGAGTCCATGTAATACGATAAGCTCACACTTCTCTTGTGTCTGGGCATTTTGGGGTAGGAAAAACTACAGATCATTTGCAGAGGTTTTGTTACTCACCTCAAATGAAATAAATTGTAACTAAATATGTAAAGGGGTGTGTGATGTGTTCTACTTGTAAGCCTACTAATAGAAAATTGGGGCTATACTCACCACTTCCTATTCCATCCCATCCATGCGAAAGTATCTCCATGGATTTTGTAGAGGGTTTACCAATGAGCAAAGGCGGTCATGATTATTTGTATTTTGTAGTGGATAGGTTTAGCAAGATGTGTATCTTGATGCCATGTAAAAATAAGATCATTGTTGAGAAGACTGTTAATCTCTTCTTTCAGTATGTTTGGGTTCACTTTGGATTACCCACATCCATTTTATCAGATCCAGATACTCGATTCCTTGGGGACTTTTGGACTAGTTTGTGGAGGATGATGGACACCGAATTGAAGAGGAGCAATGCTTTCCATCCACAGACCGACAAAGAGACAGAGGTGGTAAACCAAACAGTGGTAATTTTTCTTCGAGGCTACTGCAACAAGCATCCCAAGTTATGGGATGAACATATACCCTATGTACAACATGTGTACAACCAAGATTTACATTAATCCACTCAAACTTCACCTTTTGAGACATGTTTTGGGTACCTACCAAAGGTTACTTTGGACTTGATGTATGGGAGATATACCAATGTGAATGAAGAATGAACAGAGGACATAGCCCAGAAGTTCAGCCAGAGGATCCAACAAATACACCAGACAACCAAGGAATAGTTGGAGAAAATTCAAGAACAGTATAAAGATCGATATGACAAGCATAGGGTTGATCATTATTTATAGGTTGGAGATCAGGTATGGCTTCACATCAGCAAGGAGATATTGAAGGGTGAAGGAAAAAATCTCAATCCCATTCATTATGGACCCTTCACTATCTTGGAGAAAAGTGGTACCAATGCTTTTTGCCTGGATCTTCCACCTTACATGCAGATTTACTCATTTGTGAACATTGAGAAGTTGAAAATTATTTAGCCTCCCATGATCATGGATCAAGATGAGGAAGTTTCAATACCTTCAGTTGATGAGTTTGCACCTGAGTACTTGTATGAGTTACAGGAATATATCATCTCGGATAGAAGGATGAAGACTTCATGCAGGGGTGATGTTGATTATATTAGAGTAGGCTTAAAAGGCACACATCCAAGCAAGGCAAAGTGGATCGAGAAGGAAAAAGTCAGGGGACTCTTCCCTCACTTGCCTATTGATTGATGAAATCTTTTGGTGGTCCAAAAATATCTCAGTGGGAAGGCGTGATCCAAAAATGATCCAGAGAAGGCTAATAACAACTCAGAACTCACAGAAGCAACATAGAACACTCAGAATGGCTCTAGCAGATAGAGAAAGGGAAAAAATTCATAGTTCCCAAAACTCAGTGAAAATGGCATGATCGCGAAGAGAGCATCGCAATATTTCCAATGACGCAAATGACTCATCAAATAGAGTTACAGATTGAAATATATTTGAGGTCAAAGTTTGGTCAACCTAGCCTAGTCAGCAAGGAATGAGTCAACATTTGTAATGTTGATGTCAACATCCGTACATATTACGTCAGCGTCCGCAAAAAAAATGTGGAAGGATAAGTGAAGTGAAATGTGGCATGATGATGTCAGCATGATGATGTGGCAACACCAGAGGCTACCACATTTCACCCAGTTTTTAGCATTTTGGACCGATCTGTGGACCAATCAAATCGTGCCATATGGCAGTCTGTACAATCTGTACAAGTGACATGGCATGTTGAGGTGGTGTGATGAATTGGTAGGGGGAAGCGTGGCCCAATCAGAGGCTGCCACATGGCCCAATCAGAGGCTTCCATGTGGAAAGAAGGAAATGAACAAGGACATCCTGTGAACAAAATTTGAAAAAAAATAGTTGGTTGTTCCACCAAATATAGCGGACCACACCAACTATAGCCATGGTTATATATCATTGGAGAGATTTCTAGCACCACTACTAAATATAACAGAATGGATATATATTGTATACACCATATAACAATACTAAAACAAAAGGAGAGTCTGTGGGGCTTGACTGCAGAACCTCTGCCATAGCCTAGCCTTAATACATCTGCCCCTAACCACTAGGCCATAGGTACCACATGGTTATAATGCCTAGTTTTATTATTAAAATGACAATCCTCCCACCCACAAAGGAGGAGGCGTGTGGATCGTACGACCTTTCGGGCATGCTTTTCAATGCAAGGTACAATCATCATTGCAGGTTGCAGAGGGCATGAAAACCGAGATGAAATTCTTCTTGGGCCTGGGAATGCCAGAGTTGGAGGCATGGAGATAGTCATTTTTGGGTAATTTTACACCACAAATTCAGTGGTGTTGTTTTTTTTCTAATCTGAGCATTATTTATGTAGCTTGATTTCAGAATGAGGTATACTTATGTATTTTTCCAAGTTCTTTT
This sequence comes from Picea glauca, assembly GCA_000966675.3. NCBI lineage: Eukaryota > Viridiplantae > Streptophyta > Pinopsida > Pinales > Pinaceae > Picea > Picea glauca. Next base: position 57,673 of record JZKD02S1748325.1, read on the forward strand.
GTTGAGTTAATGAAA
>JZKD02S1748325.1:80756-91152 GCA_000966675.3 Picea glauca
ATAGCAAGACTGTTTCATATTAAATGAAATCCATAGTAAGTCGTATCATGTGTGATACGATCTAATCCAATCACAACCAGAATCCAATCGTTATGGCTATAGTAACGCAGCGTAATATTTATGTCGTTTTAATTGAATACAAAAATGGAAAGACTGTTACAATCATGGGTAAATATAACAACATAACAATATCAAACACAATTCGCCATAGATTTCGATCACTGGGCATTATACCGTCAACAGATAGTATCAATTGTGAGTGATCAGAACCATTACCAAGTCGACTGAAGTGATAATCGTAAACTGGGCAACAATCAAAACAAATCGTGAGTGGGTTGAATATAGAATAACAGTGAATCCAATCTCGTTTTACAAATCAACTTGTAACTAAATCTTCATTGTTAATACAAATTCAACCAATAACAGGGTCATTCTAACAGCAAACCAAAATGAATTAATCGGTTGGGTTTCACATAACTGTTACAAATTGAATCTATTCATGATTTGGGTAAATTCATACAGCATCATATTAACAATAATCCAAACAGTATTCTAGTTGGTCGAAATCCACATAGACATAAAACTGTAACAGTTGACCATATTACAATCATTACCAATCATAGCACATCCATTATAACGACACCAAAATGAAATGTGATCATGTTCAGAGTCAAAATAGGAGAAACAACTTGCGTTTATAACAAATACAAACGACTCCAATTAACAGAGCATTCATTTTAGCTAAAATCAAACAACTCAAATCCAAATCAAATCAAATCGGATCGATTAAAATCTAATCGAAACTAAACCAAATTCCATTTAGTCAAAGCAAGGTTGAGTATACAATGTAACGAAACAAATCAATGCTGAACAGAGCTATTCAAACCAAACTTGAATTGTTATATAAACTCATACTATTTACAAAAAATGATTGATATTACTCATACCTGTGTGACGAGGCTATCCAATTACGCCAGCTCAGAATTGACCACAGCTGTGGCTGATTCCACATTTTTAAATAAAATGGAGCCTGTCATTCTTTGTCTTTTGTCAATGGCCTCTAGCTCAGCCTTTTGACAAGTAAGCCGTGTAACTTGGTCCTCCAAATGTTGAATTCTGGACTGTAGCATAGGCACATCGAGGTAGTATCTCTCTAACCATGAGTCGCACTGATCACATGGTGGCACAGTAGACTTCGACAGAGCAGGAGAGGGTTTAGATATATGACCAGGGGTTTCACATGGCAACTTAATCCTAGGGTAATCTGGGTTGTTTTGCAAACACGGTGGTAGGTTCGACACGAAGTCGTAAGAGGGTTTGGCACACAGACCTTCCAAATAGGGATACTCACTTACCAAAAAACGTTCGACCTCTGAATCGGAATCCTCGCTCAACACAATCGGGTCAGGATTGACAGGGGGTTTGGGTTTATTCCTCGCCATGGGAGAGATTAGACGGGCAGTCTTTTTGCCTTTGGCATTCGCATTGGGTTTGGCTTTAGGCCTTTTAGCCACATGCTTGACACTCTCGGCATCCTTAGTCACAAAACGGGGTAGGTCGATAGGTAAATCGGGTAAGGGTTTAGGTAAAAGGATATTGTATGGTACCGGGGGTATAAACTTATCCTCGGACACCACAGGTTTGTCAACCTGTGGTGGATTAGAATCCACAAAATTATTGCACGCAAGAAAATCATCCCAACAGTCTCGGTGTAACCCCATATGACAAACAATAATCATTTTAACTAGCCCATAGTGAAAGAGATTGCTATCGGCCTGGTTCGTCTTATATTTTTTAGACATTTTGAACAGGCTTCTATGCAGATAGTATGGCATATTAAGCTCGAAACCCATGAAAATCATAATTAGATGAAGGTGGTGTAAGAAAACAAACCCATACCGACCCTCGCAGGTGATGAAATGCTTAATAATCATCAACAATTCATGCCATCATTGCTTCAGCATGGTTACGGGCAAACCCTTGTCACAGGAGCTAACCTTACGCGACTGAAAGAGAAAAGTCCAAGGGACTTCTTCTACCTTGCAGTTTTTGGACCATCTCTGCCAAGTGATAGGTAAACCTGTTGCTAAACTGAGAAATTTCTCATCAATTTGTAATTGCACATCCCCGACCTTGGCCTGACAGCCATTAAAGGTCAATGCGAATTGCCTAGCAACACCGAGGTTAAAAACATCAAATTTCTGTATGAACGAGAGCCACCCAAATTCCTCAAGGTCACCACGGGCACTGTCGAACATCAACAAAGCCTGGCTACCATTCGGTTCAGCCCTCACGACTGGAGCCATGGTGCGAGCACATGGTAAGGGTTGGGTCGAAAACACCAGCACACAGGGTCAATCGGTGTAACCACTATGAACGATCAAAGGGGAGTCATTAATGTGCGCATGCGAGGGTGGTGGAATCACTTACCGCCATGCAAAATATTAATTGCAAAGTACAACCGGCGTATTAACCCTCTGTTGAAACAATCATAACATGTTTCAAATCATATTATTCAACCAACCCAATAACTCAAATGATAAACGATATACCAATGCGCCATTCGAACCATGAATATTCAAATGTGAAATCAAACCCATATGTTCAACCAACGCACCATTGCATACATGTTTAGTCAAAGGTTTAAAAACATTATGACAAACGATTTCATAAAATCGATAGGGCAAGAACTATAATAAGGATCACATCATATAAAACAAAGTAAACCATGACCCCTATGCAATTCAATAAAAATAAGTATAACCCATAAATTCTCATGCTCAATGCCTTACCAATTTAAATAAAAATCGAGTTGCGCAATTAAAGTAAGAATAGGCAATAGGGACAGTTCGAAAATCTCTTAGCCACTTAATGATAATCCAAAGGTAAGTGCCATTCAAAATATTAATAAAAGATCATGACAGTTCGAGTAACGATAGAGGAGTTTTCATGCTTACAGTCTTGAAAACTAAATGGAGACCAATTTGCAAATGTCGCAAAGAATGAAAATATTGTTTATTTGCAAAATGCGACGATAATTTGAAGTTCAGAAGACATAGGTGTAGGCAGCTTATAGGGCAATTGAAAAAATTGAATTGGCTGCCAACACTCCCTTACCCTCAACAAAAAGTATCCTGTACAAGAACGCGATTGTTAATATAACAGTACGCGTGCGAACATGCGTTGTATAGAGACAGAGGGCGTGTACACGCGGGCTGACCTTGTACAGGTTGCATGTATATCTAAACTCTGAGAAAAAATGAAAACAGACAACCCAAAACCAAGAAGAGACCACTGATATTGACAACCAGGATCCCTTGAAGGCTTGGACACTCCTTTTAATAGAAAAACAAATAATGTAAGGAAAAATGATAAAGAAAAAACAATATGACATAGGACTGCAAACAACCAAGACTCGGACAGAATTCCAGAAAACCCCTGAGAATGTCTGATTCTAACAAGGAAGAGGATGACTGCCTCCAAAATTCTCTGGACTATACATGCTACTGCTACTTCCTCGGCTAGCATTCGCACATGGGCTGTAAGAGAGTAGGGCGCAGGTACACGCATGCAGACCTTATGTAGGCTGCGTGTACCTCTGTGGGTCCCAAAAAACACAGTCAAGAAAATCAGAGAAAGATGGTATGGAAAACCAGACTCTCTGCTAGCTCATACCTTACAGAAAATAAAATAAAAAACAGGCAAGAAAAACTAGTCTTTAAAACTACCCAAAAAACTAAATAAAATTCCAGGAACCCTTAGAGATTATCACCAGTACGGTCGCCAATTCTGTTGTGAGGGAAATCTCCCTACGGACTAGAAAATAGGGTTTAGACTTTGCATGCAGATATGATCGAAGAAAAACTACATTCTACCTTCATCCCTAGATTTAAATCCCCTTTTCTTAGTAAATGCATAGAAATATCAACCTACCTCGTTCCCGACGTTTGATGTCGATCCCCCATTGTACTTGATTACTTGTTCGCAATACTCCTTCCAAAGCTGACCTACATACAAGAAAAGCAACAACTACGCATGCATCCTACTTATATACTAACGGGTTAGAAATCCAAACATATACTAATAAAACTATAAAAAGTTCATGAATTGGGATGGGAAAATCATTTTCTTTATTACTTTGAATGAGTCAACTTACAAAAGTTGAGATCGACCACCACTCCACAAACCCAATTTTGGGCTCCTCTTCTACTGTCCTCCAACTACTTTTCTTTGTATTTCCTTTGGCATCAGGAAAGGCTAAAGGGTTGGGACAATGGGAATACGCAAATGAGCAGAGTTTCTTTACTATATGTTTCCTCCTCCAAATGGGACCCCAACCCCTTCTTTTATAGGCTAGAAGTAACTAGGTATTTGGACGAACCCTTGGCCATGCATGGCCAGGAGTTTCAGTTAAATCACCCATAGCTTTTGTGTTCCTTCAGAAAATTTCCTTTTTTTGTGATTTTGTCAGTCCACGCAGACTGTTTTGGGTCAGCCAACGTGTACATGCATGCAGTAATGGAGTAGGGTGCTTGGGCCTTTATAAAACAGGAATTCCATGATGTTTTTTCTTAGTCTTATGAGGAAATGCCAGGCATCGATCCAAAAACTATTGAACACAAAATCACGACTTATCCTGATGCTAAGCCGGTTTGGTAGAAGCTTCATCTAGTTGATCCTAAGAAAGCAGTAGATATTAAGGTTGAAGTAGAGAAACTGCTCAAGGTAGGTTTTATCTACCCCATCCATTTACCCAATGGGTGTCAAACCCCATTCCGGTTAACAAAAAATAGGGTACAATTCGCGTATGTACGGACTTTTGTGATTTGAACAAAGCCGGTCCAAAAGATAATTTCCCCACACCATTTATTGACCAAATAGTCGATGAATGCATAGGTTGCAAGGCATTTTCTTTCATGGATTCTTTTTCGGGATATAATCATATACAAATCAAATCTAAATACCAACACAAAAAAACATTCATTTGTCCATGGGGTACATTCGTGTATCGTAAGATGCCTTTTGGTCTGAAAAATGCTGGAGCTACCTTTCAGCGGGCCATGCCTTTTGCTTTCCATGATATCAAACATATCATTGAGGACTACTTAGATGATTTGGCATCATGATCTCGTAAGAGAACTGATCATCCCATGCACCTCCGACTTATCTTTGAGCGATGTCACTACTTCCGGATTCGCTTGAATCCCAACAAATGTAGTTTATGTGTGACATCAAGCCGTCTGCTAGGTTTCATAGTTTCAAAAATAGGGATCATGGTCAATCCTCTAAAGGCTGAGGCAATAGTTCAGTTTCCTCCCCCACGTACGATCCTTCAACTTCAAAGTCTACAGGGAAAAGCGAACTTTTTGTGGCGTTTCATCGCAAACTATGTTGAGATCACAAAGGGCTTTATGCGCTTACTGAAGAAAGACATTCCTTTTCATTGGGACGATGTCGGTCAATGCTCCTTCACAACATTGAAACATGCCCTCACAACTACCCCTCTTCTTCGGCCACCCAATTATAACAAATATTTATTATTATACTTTGTTGCAGCAGAGCCATCCATCGGCATGGTCTTAGTTCAAGAGGATGATTTTCTCTCAGAATATGTGATTTATTACCTGAGCCGAGACCTGGTTGGATCGGAACTCAATTATTCTCATATCGAAAAACTTGTGTTGGTAGAATTCCATGCTTTCCAATGGTTCTGTCATTATGTTTTGTTTCGCAAGACCACTGTCATTGTCGTTGTGAATTTGTTTCAATACGTGTTGACATGATGGGTAATCGGTGGAAAAATCAGCAAATTGATAGTTATCCTCTAGGAATTTGACTTAGATTTCATTTCGGCAAAGTCCAAAAAGTCACTGCTCTTTGCAGAACTCATCTCAGAACTTTTGGTCGAGTCAGGGGATGTTATGCTCGAAGAGTCGCCTATTCAAGAAGACATGTTTTTGATAGCATATTTAGACCCCTAATATGGAGATATACTTGTCTATCTCCAGACTTTGAAGTGCCCCACCTCTGCTTCTTGTGATGAGCATCATCGTATATGCCATCAAGCAAAGAACTATCTCATACTCAAAGATACTCTATATTGTCGAGGTGTAGATTGCATCCTTCGCTGGTGCCTCACTCATGAAGAAGTGAAAATCATGCTTAACGATTTCCATATTGGAGCATGTGGCAGTCATTTTTCTGGGTTGGAAACAACCCAAAATATTTTACGAGCTGGTTACTTCTGGCCAACACTAATAAAATCTTGTATTGCATCAGTCAAGAAGTTCCACCCGTGTCAAATCTTCTCATGAAAGATTAGGGAACATCCCATTCCCATGTTTCCTATCATCACTGTTGGCCCCTTCACCAAGTGGGGGATTGATTTCACTACCTGCAACCCTCCTTCAACAAGGGGGCATCGTTATATCATCGTAGCAGTAAACTACTTCACCAAGTGGGTCGAAGCTATGCCAACATTCAAATATGATGGCGAGTCTACCACCCTCTTTTTGTTTAACCAGATTATAGCACGGTTCAGTGTCCTGAGAGAGATTGTCACTGACCATGGCAGTCACTTTCAGAACACAATGATGACCAAATTAACATCAAATCTTGGGTTGAGGAAAGAAAATTCGTCACCCTACTAACCTCAAGTGAATGGTCAGGTGGAAGATGTCAATAAATCTCTTAAGACCATCCGACAACGAATGATCAATTCGGCCAAATAAAATTGGCATTTAATGTTATACTCGACATTATGGGCCTATCGAACATCTGTTAAAACTACAACCAGTTTCTCACCTTTTCAACTCGTTTACGGGCTAGAAGCAATATTGCCTATAGAATGCTAGATCCCATCCTTAAATTTGGCAGTACAGTTATTTCCATATACTTAACCACTTGAAGAGTGTTTATTATATCTCGAGCAGTGTCTTAATGAGGCCTTAGCTAATGAAGATCACAAAAAAAAATTCAAGTGTCGGTATGATCGGTCCGTTCTTCCTCAAATTTTCTTGGAAGGTGACCTTGTCCTGGTCTATGACCAAGATAAGGACCCCCTGGGGGTAGACAAGTTCAAACCCATGTGGTTCGGACCTTTCATCGTAAAATAGGTTCTAAAAAACAACGTTTATCATCATGTATTTTTTGAGGGAAATGCTTTGGCAGAGCCTAGAAATGGGCTCTACCTCAAGAAGTATTACTCATAGGTAGGTCACCTTGGGTAACTTTTTGTAACATATGTATAGTCTTTGTAATATTACTTTTTGGTTTCTTTTGGTTTTATATAAGTTTCATTTTTTATATTATCTTTTGTCAAAGTGGCATATGTCAAGTGAATCAGAGGTGTTCATTGGATTCACAGACAATGCTAACTAGCACAATCAGAGGCTTGCCTCTGCAGCTTGGGTAATTTTTACACCTCAGGGCCGGTTACTATCTACAGGAGGTATATGTTTAGGCGACACCACAAACAATGTAGATGAATACAACACAATTATTGAGTTTCTTCATGATGCTTTTTTACTTGGTATCTCTCACCTCTAGGTCTATTTAGATGCTCAGTTGGTTGTGTCTCAGTTAAATAGAGTATACCGTGTTTAGGATCCTACTTTACACCGACGGTTCCTTAGGGTACGTCTCTTAGAACGAAGCTTTGATTATATTACATATTTTCATGTTCCTAGGAGATTAATTCAAGTCACAGATACTCTAGCTAATCAAATTTTAGATTGACATCTCACACACATATAAGAAAGACACACACATACATATGTAAATACATTTAAAAAAAATAAAAATGTAATCCATCAGACATAAAAAAGACATAAAAATCCATATATAATATCAAAAAGTATCAGAGTACATGCGTGGGCACAAGCACCTCAAAAATATGTCCATTAACGAGTCATAGGGCTTATTCCCTCAAAAATATACAAATAGTTCCCTCGGCACGTGAAAATTCCATCCTAACTAAGGACGAGGCCTGTTGGCCCTGTTGTAATGGTCAACAACGTTTACCAAACACAAAAAAAGTCAGACCCACATCCATGGTTCCCCCACTACATGAGGCTACATATATGGAAGTAGATCCTTGATCTCTGCTATGGGGACTATGCGAGTAAGAGAGGTGAAGTTTTGATCTACTCATCTCAAAACTCTCTTAGCCTCACTGGGTGGAGGTACTCCTGTTTCTGCTGGCCCATCGACTGCGGCTGGGGATGCCTCTGCTCGAGGATGTCGTATGTTCCTTTCATAATCTACTGGTCTCATTGGCCCCACATATGCACATAATAGACACATATCTGTCAAATTCACTAGTATAAAAAAAATGATATATATAAAAACAACAAAAAACAAATCTTACCCATATCTCCTCACTCCTCGCTGGGAGGTACCAGTATCTTAGGATCTCTTGATAAGTCAATCCCAGCATTGGGGTAATCTTCTATGACCGAGATCTATCGGGACAACTAAGAAAAAAAGTTGTCATCAAAGGCCTCAATGGTCCTTCTCCTCACCTTTCACGACAACAACATCACCCATATGCATAACGTGGGAAGAGAGGATTGGTGCCCTCATACCACCTCTCGAGGGCTGAAACTAGGCACTCTTTCAAAGAAGAAAGAGAAAATAATCTCTCCAAACCCAAAGTTCCTCTGATTCTGAAATCAACAATATGTTAGATACCTCTTCATAAAATCCAGTAACGTGGTGCTCCAATCAAAAAATCATGCATTTAAGCACTGAACTGCACAATTCATTTGTGCACGGGAAGCTTGATGCATAGCCGCAGACCCGGTAATCCACCTGATGAGAAACACTATCACTTGCAATGATAAGTTTGAGATCTTTTTTATCAGTACTTGCGAGATCGTTTTGTTTGTACCCACCTCACAATGGAGTCCAATAAAACCTGATATGTTGTGAGGTCTGGAGGGAAAAGTATGAAAATTGACTGGTTCCCCTCTCCTGGAGAGGTCAACCAGAAAGTATATATCCTTTATCATTGGAAATTGCGACTACCCCTCTAGCATAAATGCCTCTACGTCGAGATGCCAATAATCAACCAAGGCATTCAATAGCCTAGGTTTTTCTCGCATGAAAGGACATAGAATTTTTTTTAACAACCCACATTGCATTAATGTAGCAACATCATTAGGTTCCTCCCCAACCAACCCACTAATATACTCATGCTCTCTTTCTCTCTAGTGAACATACATCTTGCAAAAAACCTAGTTCAGGAGGGTTAACTCTTGTTTTTTTAAATTTTTTTACATTAAATGAAGGGTCCATGTGGTATGTAATGATGACAGTAGCGTGTACACGTGTGCAGTTTTTCCTCTACCCACGTGTACACTCGAGCTATCATAAGACAGCCCRTGTGGACTTAGGGCCGACCTTTTAAAATGTCGATGCCCCTCCAAAAAATGAATTTAAATGCATAAAGAAATAACTAAATTGCAAGAGGGGGTAGTGAGTACTTACTTGGTCCAAGCGGATGGTCATTTCATCCACTAAAGCTCCCGGAATCAACTCTTTTCACAAAGGGGTAGTTTTGGTTTTTTGTCAATTTCTCAATTAGTAATGGTGATAATGAGCTACCAGCTTCTATTTATAGACTTTTTGGCCTCTTTTTGTCAATTTTTTGGACCCTTTTGTCATTTTTTCTAAACTGAAAATCATTTAGTATGCTTCGGGAGTTTTCTTTGGATTGTCACGAGAAGTGATCTTTGGGTATTTGGAAATTTTTGGAGTTTTGTGTCATTTTGAAGGTCCTTTGGTAAAAATACATTTTTTCCAACTCATTGCATTTAAGAGAGGATTCCAACTCCACTTTCTGCATCTTGTTGTCTTTTTCACTTTTCCATAGGATCGATCCTATCGAGTTGTGACATGGAACCATCATTGCTGCTTTAGGAGTGTCGTAATTTAGTGGTAGAGCCTACCTTAACATGGATTCCCTAAGTAGATCCTGGTTTCATTTTGGTGTCCATGTTGTCACTAAACAACTATAGGCCTGGGAGTCCTTACTAGCTTTTCCTGATTACGAGTTTGATCCTCATTTGTATAATTTCGTATCACTCTTGATCTCACCCTCGGGACTCCCAAAACTTAATGGGTCTTCTTTTAAGCTCTTTTCAGACCCTCTAAATGATAAAATATTGTCGAGCGATCTTGTTGACCTTCATGCTCGCTAAACTGAAATTTGAAGTCACATCTGTCTGGTGGTAGTTTACCCCTTTTTCAGTCCGGATGGTCAACTGTACCAACAAAGGTATACTCTAGAAGCCTCAGTTCTCTAGAAGAGTACTCTCAGGTATAATTTTAACCCTTTTTCGGGCCTGAGGGACTAAATTTACGAAAAAGGAACCCCCACGGAGTCCATAGTTAA
>JZKD02S1748336.1:4485-15910 GCA_000966675.3 Picea glauca
TTCGAGAAGAATGAGTTGGCTAGCGAATGGTTATCTAAGTACTGGTTTTCCTGATATCTTGGGATCATTTCCTATCCAAGTAACTAATCCATCTTCTCCTATATATTGAGGAGATGGCTCATGGAAAAGGTTAGAAGCAAACTAGCAAGAGATTGATTGGAGAATTAGTGCAAGACTGTATGGAGGACTGATGCTACAACAGCTAGAGACAACAACAAAGTCATCAAAGGTGGTTGATTTTCTTCGTGCATGAGCAAGTGTGTGTGTCAGAGCTAGGATCCATCGAAAGGAGATCTACAACATCAAGGCTCAGGTTGTAAGTTTCACTTTCTATCAATTTAATACAGTAATATGTCCCTTTCCCATAAAGATGATGTCACTTTATTACATAACTCCTTGATCATATGTATAGATTAGCTATTGAATATATTGAACTGCCTTCACTTAGATTGGTTTGTACTGTTGTGATTTGAACAGGACAAGAGCATTGGAGCAAAGCTTGGAACAACAGAGATCTAAGGAAAGCGTTCATAAGGTATGTCCCTAATCCTTGCCTCTTAGTTCATTCAATAGGTTAAATCTAGGGAAAGTGTATTATTATGTCTTGTTTTGTTCTAGATCCAGGTGGATCTAGGGAGATCGGTTTGTGTCCGCACTCACGGATTTATCCTGAAACACTTAGATTGTTCTAGATTTCATTATATATGCTTGGATATTATTCCTTTTTCCCTGCTTCACCTTGGTGTTTGACATTCTTCCTTAGTAAGTGGTCTTCCTTGGGGATGGGTTTGCTACTAGGAACTCCCTTAATGAGCCATCATATTGTTCCCAGCCATACTTACCACTTTCCATCATTATTCCCCTCCATTTCCTTATCTCTTAGGATTTTAGGGTGTATTGACCCAAGAAGAGGTTGTCCCTCATTCTATTGGAAGAGGGGTTGAAGGACCAAAGGGATTGATGTTGGGTAAAAGATAAAATCCTTGTATGAACCTTCTAGATGATTTTCCCAGGGATCACCCAAGAAAAAAGTAAAACGCTTATCTTTGAGTAAAGGGGACCAACAATATAATAAAAAATGCTTACAAGGTTAGTTGAAGGATAATAGGTCTCATCACTAGCTGACCTATCACGTCCATGAATATCTAGTGGTATGAAATTTCCATCATCTAGTCACTAAACCAGGGTAAAGGCTCTCAGTTTGCATGCCTGGGAGAAAGGGGGTCTCATCATGAGCCAACCTATCACGTCNATTAGTGCAAGACTGTATGGAGGACTGATGCTACAACAGCTAGAGACAACAACAAAGTCATCAAAGGTGGTTGATTTTCTTCGTGCATGAGCAAGTGTGTGTGTCAGAGCTAGGAGCCATCGAAAGGAGATCTACAACATCAAGGCTCAGGTTGTAAGTTTCACTTTCTATCAATTTAATACAGTAATATGTCCCTTTCCCATAAAGATGATGTCACTTTATTACATAACTCCTTGATCATATGTATATATTAGCTATTGAATATATTGAACTGCCTTCACTTAGATTGGTTTGTACTGTTGTGATTTGAACGGGACAAGAGCATTGGAGCGAAGCTTGGAACAACAGAGATCTAAGGAAAGCGTTCATAAGGTATGTCCCTAATCCTTGCCTCTTAGTTCATTCAATAGGTTAAATCTAGGGAAAGTGTATTATTATGTCCTGTTTTGTTCTAGATCCAGGTGGATCTAGGGAGATCGGTTTGTGTCCGCACTCACGGATTTATCCTGAAACACTTAGATTGTTCTAGATTTCATTATATATGCTTGGATATTATGCCTTTTTCCCTGCTTCACCTTGGTGTTTGACATTCTTCCGTAGTAAGTGGTCTTCCTTGGGGATGGGTTTGCTACTAGGAACTCCCTTAATGAGCCATCGTATTGTTCCCAGCCATACTTACCACTTTCCATCATTATTCCCCTCCATTTCCTTATCTCTTGGGATTTTAGGGTGTATTGACCCAAGAAGGGGTTGTCCCTCATTCTATTGGAAGAGGGGTTGAAGGACCAAAGGGATTGATGTTGGGTAAAAGATAAAATCCTTGTATGAACCTTCTAGATGATTTTCCCAGGGATCACCCAAGAAAAAAGTAAAACGCTTATCTTTGAGTAAAGGGGACCAACAATATAATAAAAAATGCTTACAAGGTTAGTTGAAGGATAATAGGTCTCATCACTAGCTGACCTATCACGTCCATGAATATCTAGTGGTATGAAATTTCCATCATCTAGTCACTAAACCAGGGTAAAGGCTCTCAGTTTGCATGCCTGGGAGAAAGGGGGTCTCATCATGAGCCAACCTATCACGTCAATGAATATCTAGTGGTATGACATTTCCATCATCTGGTCACCAAACCAGGGTAAAGGTTCTTAGTTTGCATGGCTGAGAGAAAGGGGGTCTCATCACGAGCCAACCTTCTCATTTCCACTAGGTATTTGTGTGCGGCATTGCTTGATCTGGATTTAGGAGCAGAATGAACTAATTAACAGGCTGAATACAATAAACACAGAGATAGGAAGAATAACACAAATATTCAGTGAACAATATCTTCTATTAAATAATGAAATAGGTTGAAACTGTAAAACTGCAGAACTGAAACTTGCTCGAATGGTGGTAGATATCTCTGAGAAGAGATGTGGCTGCTACATGCATCCATCTGAGTAGAATGGATTACAATGATGCTCCATAGGCCCTTTTCATATTACTCATGAATGCCAAAACCCTAGACATCCAAAAACCTAACCCTAGAAGGTGAAATGCCAAAAGTCATATGGGACCTATGGGTAAGTTGGTGTAATTTGGTACCTCAACTTCCTAGGGTCATAATGTTTGCATACGACCTCCATTTTAGGTGCGTGATAGCCCGTTGGAAAGGCCTTTCAGAGAACTACAATTTTCGTCACCAGACTCTAACACTGTTTACAATCTGACTATGGCGAGCCAAAAAAACAATGTTTAGGGCCCCAAAACAACCCTGAAAGTACAACAAGATGTGTCAACATGAAAACATACAAAATAGGCCAATTGGATTAGGCGAGAGGCCACCCGTATCCACCTAGAGAATGTGTGAGGCTTCAGACAGCCCCAGAAGTGTAGAACTCACAATTATAAAGTAGTACAGAAAGACGTGTTGAACAAAAATGGACACGACGAGTGAGTCAGAATAGGTGGGTGGTCACCAATATCCACCTGGATCAATCCTCCCCCATTAGGAAGAAAAAGCATCCATTGCGTTGAGTTCCCCCATCAGGTGAGAAAACTTTTGCTTGATTTAGCCCCGGGTGAGCCACTTGCCTTGGTGTAGGAGTTTCCTTGCCTTGACAACCTGATAAAGCTGGATCCACTGCTAGCGAGTTCCCTTGACCTGTGTGTCCACAATCTGATCGGTGGATGCTTGTTCCATGCAGTCAGGGTTGAGCTCTGTTGGTGTCAATTGTTCTACTATCTCAGAGGTGTCCAATAATGGTGGAAAATATGGCCGAAGGAGGTCCACATTGAATACTGGATGCAGACCAAGGAAGGGAGGAGTGTTGAGCTCAAAAGCATTGCTACCCATGGCCTTGGTGATAGTGTGAGGCCCATAATGAGCCAAAGCTTCTGATGGGGCACAATGAGACTGCAAATGTAGATAGACTTTCTCGCCAACCTGAAATTGGTGTGGTACCCTGTGTTTATCATGGCGCTGCTTGTACTTAGCATTTGATTTCTACAAATTATCTTGGACCTACTAGAGGATGTGCTAAATCCACTCAATGAATTTGGTGGCTTTGTCGATCGCAGACTAATCAGGGGAAGAGTCTGTCTGTGCGGTGGTAAGAGGAAGTGCAACATCAATGGGTCTTAATGGTTGGAATCGTAGACCTACCTGAAATAAGCTATGGCCGGTGGAACTATGGAGAGCCCTGTTGTAGCTGTGTTGGACATATGGGAGACTCTCGTCTGATGTACGAGGATGCTTAGAATTGTACATACACAGGATGTGCACAATCATCTGATTGACGACCTCGGTTTGGCCATTGGTTTGGGGGTGGAAAGAAGTGGATTTTGTGAGCTTGGTGTCCAATAGAGACTAAAGACTCGACCAAAAGGTGTTGAGGAACCTATTGTCTCGATTGGAGATGATGGTTTGTGGTATCCCAAAGTGAACCCAATCTCGTTTGAAGAAGAGCTTGGCAGTATATGCCATTGTGACATTCTTCTTACAGGCTATGAGGATGGTCATCTTCGAAAACCGATCAATGACCACAAACACACAGTCATTTCCATGCTTGGTGGATGACAAACCAGACATGTAATCCATGAAGATGGATTCCCATGGCTTCTCGGGAATAGGAAGAGGGGTGTATAAGACTTGCTTCTTGATGGTCGACTTAGCAATGTCGTAGGCAGTGCAAGATCTGATATATGTGTTGATGTCTTGTCGAAGTTTTGGCCAAAAAAATTGTTTTTGAGGAATGACCACAGTTTTCTCTACGCCAAAATGTCCTGCCACCAGACTGTAGTGGGCTTCCCAAATCATCTTTGCACGCTCGCTTGTAGGAACACAAATATGGCCTAGGTGGCATAAGAGTTTGTCCTGAATGTGAAATTCAGTGACAGTGCATCTGTACCGAAGAGATGATATGTGGTGGCGAAGTCCAGATCTTTCTGGTAAAGTTGGGGCCACTCTGATGTTTCATGTCCAGAGGAATGGAGCACAGTGGTAAGTGCAGCCACAGGAGGCCGATTGAGGCAGTTAATGACATGATTAAAGATACACGTCTTATACTTGATGTTGATATGGAACTGTTGCAGGTAGGTGGACCACTTCTAATGGCGATCGTTCTGCAATTTCCCCCGTGTCTGTATGAACTGCAAAGGCTTGTGATCAATGTGTATGATCGTCTCTTTCCCCATAATGTAATTTTTCCATTGACGACAGGCTTGTACAATGGAATACATTTCCTTATCATAGGTGAGGTATTTCCAGATAGTATCAGAGAGTGTCTCACTATGATATGCCACTGAATGCCCGTGTTGAGTGAGAATTGCACCCACATCATAGTCAGATGCATCATTCTCAATCTCGAATGGTTGTTTCAAATCGAGAAAGGAGAGTACTTGAGATGAGCACAAACGATGTTTCAGATCTTCGAATGCTCGTTGTTTCTCCTTCCCCCACAAGAACTTGGCCCTACCACCGCCCTTGGTCATCTGGATGAGGGACCAGGCAATATGGGAGAATCCCAACATGAACCGCCGGTAAAAAGTGGCGAGTCCTAAGAAGCTCCGAAGCTCAGTCAGTGTGGTCGGGGCTGGCCAGTCACGAATGACTTGGATATTAGTTGGATCAACATGTACTCCATGTTCATCAACAATGTAGCCTAGGTATTGGACCATGTTCATGCCAAAAGAGCATTTTTCCAAGTTGGCATGTAATGTCCCCCACCTCTTGATGAAGAGGGTTGGAGAGACTCAGTAGTCTAGTCATCCCCACTAGACTATAGTCTCATGCACTATGGGGAGAAGTCAGCTAAACTCAACATTATAATATTAAGTTGACTTGGAAAAGGAAAATTAACTCAATGAAGGAATAAAACATGTGAGAGTGAGTTAGGAGTTAACCCTAGGGGTTAACTAACTCAACTGAGAAACAAATTGGAGTTATAAAGGAAAGGTAAGGGTACACCTCTCAGTCACCTTGGATTATTATTGCATTTTGCTTTTGGTCTCTAGAGCACAACAATTTTGAGGGTTTTGAGAATACAAACCCTAGAGGACAACTCGGTGGTGAAAGATCCCACCTCTCTTGTTCCAAGATTGGTCTCAGGGATGCAATACTCCACCCACACCATTCTACAACAACTACAGGTACCATCTTCCATCTAGGGTAGCAACAGGGCGTAACTTAGAGGGCTTCCAGCAAAGGGGGTGCACCATAGATTGAAGGAAGTTTGATCCAAGAATTTGAGAAGGATTTCGGATATTCTGGCACTTGGGTTTTCTCTGCAAGGCCTTGATCATCATTTCTAGTACATTTTGAGAGAGCTATACTTGCCATTTGATTTCCTGGAGCATTGACAAGATTTGGAGGAAAGGAGGGTGTTATTGGAAAATATATCTACTCAAATTGGAGGGGTAAAACTTCATATCTCAGCATAAGACTTCACCAAGGAGTTCACCTTGCCCCAATCTACCTTTCCAGAGAGTTTCAGAGTGTTTGGAGGTCTCCTTCATCAGGGCCAAATTATTGGGTCTTGGTAGTCTTCAGGAGGGCGCAACTTAGTTTGGGGTTTCAACATTTGGAGGAGTAGAACTTGATATTTCGGCTTGAGACTTCAGGAGGGGGTTCTCCTTGCCCCGATCTACCATTCCATAGAGTTTTGTGCCATTTTAGGGCTTCCAATAGCTAGGCCAAAATATTGGACCTTCAAAGCTATTCAGGAGGACGTATCTTCAGCTAGGGGGGTTTGGACTTGACCCTGGTTTATCTTGTATTGGTCTTCAGCTTGTATTCATCCTTTGGAGGCTTATATCTTCTTATCTTGAGCATTTTGTAGCATCTCATATCCCAATTGGAGGATCTATCTGATGTTATTCCAGATCTACAGTCTTATTGTATCATATTTTCTCATATTATCTAAATAAAGGTCAGATCTATGTTGTTTGGTTCCATATCTGGTGTTTCTTGTTATCTCTTGTATTTCCATATGTTGCATCTTCATATCTATGTTCACATGCTTGATAACTAAATCTACAAACCATAAAACACAACTCCAAGAGAAAACATAAAAACAAACATACACACAACAATCAACAGTAAGCAATTAGTGTTCCCAGTGAAAAAATCAGCTTGGGAACATTACATGGCATAAAGCTTGTGTTGCCGCAGAGTGCTCAAAACCTGCTACATATGTCGCATGTGCTCCTCCCACGTTCTGCTAAAGATAAAGATGTCATCCAAATATACTACCACAAAGGAGTTGGTGAATGGTCTCAATACATTGTTCATCAACCTCATGAAAGTGGTTGGTGCATTTGTTAAGCCAAAGGGCATGACTAGCCATTCGTAGAGACCTTCTTTAGAATTGAAGGTTGTCTTCTAGACATCAGTTGGTTCGATGGGAACCTGATGGTAGCCAAACTTCAGGTCAATCTTGTTGAAGAAATTTGCCCCCTTGAGTTGGTCAAGAAGGTCATCGATCCTGGGAATGGGGTAGTAGTTCCTGACTATGATTTTGTTTAAGGCTCTGTAATCAATGCAGAGTCACCAAGTCCCATCCTTCTTTTCCACCAATACAATCAGGCTTTCGGAAGGGGAGGAGCTAGGTCTGATGTGCCCCTTTTGAAGAAGCTCTTGGATTTGACCCCTGATTTCGTCATTCTTCATCAACGAGCATCGATAGACTGGTCCATTAGGTAGAGGTGTGTCGAGGGTCAGATCAATTGTATGCTTGACTTGGCAATGTGTCGGTACCCCTATAGGTGATATGAAGATATCTCTTTATTCTTCCACGATCCCGTCCACTTGCTTCTTATGCAAATACAGGCGTTTTGTAGAGGCCACAAATGTGGCGGCGACCTTCTTCTTACTGTGAGCACGGATCACAAAGAAGATGAACTTCTCGGTCTGTGAAATGACCTTACTGCATTGCTTAGTAGAGATTAAAGAAATAACAATAGGCAGTGCCACCTCTGGGATCCTGTACAATTGTCTACCCAAAGTAATAATAACACTGCAGGGTCTAGACTCATACACAATATGATGCTTCCACAAATATGGTTATCTTAAAAGAACATCACAAACTTCAAGGGGAGAAATATCACACAATACCTCATCTTTGAAAGGCTTGATGGCGTAGGGAAGACGACACTATTGGCTGACACAAATATCTCTTCCTTGACGAAGCCAGGAGATGGTGTAGGGTTGCAGGTGCGGTGTCATTTGCAGGTTCATCCGCTTGATGACCTTTGCTGAAATCAGGTTCTTCTGACTATCGTTGTCGACAATGAAGTGAATTAGAGTCCCCTTGACTCACATCTGTGAGTGAAAGAGGCATTCCCCTTCCTCTGGTTCTTCTAGTTCACTTGGTTGGACCTTGGTGGTAGCGACCGTGGCACTGGGTTCAACATCGCTAATCCGCTTCCCTCCTTCAGGATTTGACTCAGAATCATAATCCGCCTCTGACTCGGAAGCCTTCAGCTTGGCCACGAGGGATTGCTTGGAGCGGGATTCGTCAGTGTTGTGCTAAGGAATTTTATAGTACTCACACCATTTTCTTATGTCCTTCTTCGTCTTCTCATTTCCCTTCTTGTGTTGTGGCTTGGATAGATTGTCCTAAGGCAGGCCATCGTGACTTGGTCCCCTGCTGTGTGGGTTGGGGTTGCCTTTGATCTGTTCGGCTGTGAGGGGTTTGCAGATCCAAACTCTTATCGTTTCTGCTTAAATTTTTGCCTGATTTTGACATCGTATCTATGAGTTGTGCCCAATGAGGTGATGTCCACTCCATTTCTGTTTGAATGTATCTGGTCCCTTTCTTGACGTAGGGTCGTCCATCTGTTGTACTGGTCCTCGTAGCCTCCAACAGGGTAGTATTGTTTTTTAATGGCATCCCGAAAGGAATCCCATGTAGGGGCCACCACAAAAATTGCAGATTCCTCCATGGCCCTTTGCTCAGAGTAAGTATCCCACCAATCTTTAACCCGAGGAACAACCTTGAGGAGTGAAAAAGTGATCTTTTCTCGATCAGAAAAATCGTGGACCGAAAAATATCCTTTATATACAACATCTGCATCTATCAGTCCTTCAAATAATGGAATATCAAAATTTACTTGTACCTTGAAGGGGTTTGCATGGCCGCCTGATGAAGATGCTTCTCCCGTGGGCAACCATCGAAGGATCTGCACGAAGTTGTCCATCATTTCATTCCGTTGTCATGTGAGGGCTTCCTCGAGCAACATTTTAATAGGATGTCCTGCTCCATCATCTTTCTTTTCGCCTCCCATGGGTTGTTGTCAGGCTTGGCGCGACCGATATGGTAATGGATCGATTGGTTCGAGTCCCAACTTCTTGTACCCAGACCTTGTCGGGGACATGCATGAAGAAAAATAAATGAAGAGCATACCGCTCTGATACTAATGATCCAGATTTAGGAGCAGAACGAACTGATTAATAGACTGAATACAATAAACACAGAGATAGGAAGAATACCACAAATATTCAGTGAACAATATCTTCTATTAAATAATGAAATAGGTTTAAACTGTAAAACTGCAGAACTGACACTTGCTCGAATGGTGGTAGCTATCTTTGAGAAGAGATGTGGCTGTTACGCGCATCCATCTGATCATAATGGATTACAATGAGGCTCCATAGGCCCTTTTCATATTACTCATGAATGCCAAAACCTTATACATCCAAAAACCTAACCTAAGAAGGTGAAACGTCAAAAGTCATGTGGGCCCTATGGGTAAGTTGGTGTAATTTGGTACCTCAACTTCCTAGGGTCATAACTTTTGCATAAGACCTTCGTTTTAGGCGTGTGATATCCTGTTGGAAAGTTCTTTCAGAGAACTACACATTCCACTGACAGAATCTGACTCAGTCTATAGTCTAACTATGGCGAGCCAAAGAAACAATGTTTCGGGCCCCAAAACTACCCTGAAAGTACAACAAGATGTGCTGACATGAAAACATACAAAATAAGCCAGTTGGATTATGCGAGAGGCCTCCCATATCCACCTGGAGAATGTGTGAGGCTTCAGACATCCCCAGAAGTTTAGAAATTACAATTATAAAGCAGTACAAAAAGATTTGTTGAACAAAAATAGACACGAGGAGCCAGTTGGAATAGGTGGGTGGCCACCAATATCCACCTAGATCATTGCCATTATCTAGTCACCATGTCAGGGCAGTGACCTTCAAGATCTTCTTAAAATTATGAAAGAATAAAAGAATGGCAATTAATGGGCTTGAAAAAAATGCACTATGGATGAAGGTACCAGACACCCTTTACAAAGGCACCCATGAATGAGACACTACGACTCCTTGTATGTCATGAGCCCTATTCCCATCAAGTCTTGAACCCAACTGCTTCATCCAATTTACATGGCTTAGAGAGGGATCTCTTGGAAACTCTCCTTGTCCTAGGGAAAGATCTACCCAATAAGACACCTCGTCAACCCTCCCATATTCAATCTTAACAAGTCGCATAATGTCTTTGAGCAATTAATTGTTTGATATAGTGATCTTTGATACACATGATTAGGTGGATAATTTATTGATTGGATTCACTTATCATGTTGTTATGACTTGAGATTCTTGGAGGGCGTGCTCATCTATCTTTGCAGGACCTAGTTGGTGGACAGTTTTGGGAGAACAAGCCTAGCTTGGGATTCCATGGGGCTGCAGGCCCACATGTTGGATGCCAAGGGCCCACATGCTGGCTGAAGAAGATCAAACTTGAAAGGCCTTGAAGATGACTTGGACGATGTATCCTAGCCCCCACATGCCAAACGTTTTGCCTAGGTGATCAAAATCTAGACCAGGGGTCAAATTTTAGCTTAAAAATCAACGTTCTCAGAATTGCCTTAAAATGAACAGGTGCGTAGCCCTCATCATCACGAACCCAACGCAACTCGTTCCGTCAGATAACCCGAAAGATGCTTTTTTCACGATTTCGAATCCCACTTCGGTGACCCCTCTCGAACCACTTTTACTTCGTTTAGACTCCCTCGGGAATGTCATAGATGAGGAAGTCCCACGATTACCAGAGAGTATTTTTACCGAAACATATATGGGATCCACGCAACCCATCTTTGGTGAGGAATATACGACTCCTATTCGTCCTAGCACCACAGTAAATACCAATCCCACACCCGCTCGTTCTATTTGGAGGACTCCATCAGGACGCAATCTTTATGAACATTTCGAATCCATTCGACAACCGTTCCATCCTGATAACCCTCCTAGTGAAACATGACCATCCAGTCAAACCATGAGTCACCCAGTCGATCGGGTTGTTAACCCTACTGCTACACCAGCGCAAGTCCATCCTAATAATGGACCCATCACATCCGCTCACCCAAGAATACAGATCCCTGCTGGCCAAACACAACCAGCTGGAGGGAAACCCCCATCCAATGCACCTTTTCCTCCTGGAGGACCTACCCCTTCCGGGGGGCAGCCTCCTTTTCATCCTCCTCCTGGAGGGAAACCTCTATTTGCCAGTCATACCCCGGTCATAAATCCACCACTGGCAGGGGGGCAAACCACGTTTGTTGGAAACCCTTCACAGCCCTGGAGAGTATCTTCAGGAGGCACTTTCACTCAACCCCACGTTGGAGGGCACTCTTCCAATAACCCATTAGGAGGGGTACCCAATCCTAGTCCTTCTGGGACATCTTACCCACAAT
>JZKD02S1748336.1:51834-62257 GCA_000966675.3 Picea glauca
TGATATGCCTTTCATCTCTGTAAATGTTGTTGGGAATAGGTCACTGTAATCGCACAGTAACTCTGTTATTCTTTCAAGTGTTTGTTCATCCCAATAGTCCCCAATGCTTGCCATTTTAGGTTCATATTTTGTCCCAATATTAAATTTATTCACTTTGATAGGTGCAAAAAATACTTATGATTCCAATTATGGAGCTTCCACCTCTCTTTCACCTTCAACTTTTGTAATATGAATGTTGTGTGGGTCATCTTCATCTGGTGCTTCTTCTTCCACATGATAACATGACAATAGTTCCTTAACTATTTGTTTGTTCTGTTGTTGATACTCTGTCATAAGTTCAAGCTCTGGTTCATCAATAAATATCACCCCTCTATTTTGTTCGAGTGTTGAATAAATTTTTGGGTTCTCATGTTCAAAAGTGACCATAAATGTTTTCTCTAATGTTGTCCATTCTACAATGCCTTTATGTAGTTCCTAGTCTACATACCCTTTTTTTGGAATTCCTTCTAAGGTATGAATGAAGTAATGAGGCCATTTCTTTGGTGGTGTCATTCTCCATAGTGTTCTGCATCTCTCAAAATGTTTCACTGGTGTCCTCTGTCCATCATACCTATGAATATTATTGCTCCCCTACTCTGCACCAAATCTAATGCGCAGTAATCACTTACATTGGTACCATTCCTTAACAATTTCTTTATGCGCACCCCGCCATCTTGCAGATATTTACTTGAGTGAAATGTCCAGGGCCAAGAGCCTATGATTCTCTAACACTTCATATTCGTATCTTGTTAGGAATTCTTCTAATTCATTCACCCCATGAAAACTAGGAGGTTCTCTTATATCTGTACCTACCCATCTCACTGTGCAGTCTATTCTTGCACACCTTCGTGTAGAGACTTCATGTAATATTTGCTGCCAATTCTCCAAGCCTATATCCGAGTCCGAAGCACATGTTGTGATGCTCCTCTAGATGAGTAATCCATCTGCATTTGGGTTGACATAATCTTATTCACGCGTGGTGGTTCTGTATAACTGGTTGATTTCCTCAAGGTATAAGCAAGTGGGTTCTACAAACATTTCTCCTTCTGATGGATCTAATGGTGCAATGAATTTCTATTCTCCTTATTCAAATGTCATATTCCTTATCTTCAAGTTGATTATGGCATGGTTATCAAATTCCCAATCCAGGCCAAGTAATGCTGGATAGGGTGTTGTGCCATCCACTATTTCTATTACTTCAAAGTCTTCCTTAGTGCACACTCCATCCAAATCTAATGTCACACACTTAAGCATTCCAATTGGTAAAACTTTGTGTTGGTTTGCTAGATTCAATTGACAGGTGAATAGCCTAGTGTGGGCTCTCCCATACACTGTCATGTATTATTGGGTAACACATTTACTTTGGAGCCTAAATCCAATATAATATACCCCATGCTGAAATATCCAATGTTGGCATTCAGTTTGAATTCCCTACTTGTCCTCCTTCTTGTATGGATGTGATTAACTATTTTATGTTCTAACTTACCTTCTACCTCTATGTTACATTTTTATAACATATTTTGCAACATTTTAACAGATGATTGGTCATTTTGTATCTTAACACACGACTGTAGAAAATTCTTTATGGTACTTACTTGCGCTATAGGTGGTACTTTGTTGGTGTAGTCCATTGATAAGGGCATATCGTACATTGGTACATTCTGAGTATGTTGCGTGGTTGATGTAGATGCAACATCTTTCTTGAGGAACTCTTGTCTTGCCTCCTTGAATATTTATTTTTCTTTCCCCACATCGAACTTCTTTTGTGGTTCCATATTCATCTTCGCCCATTGGTGTTGCACTGAATCCTCTCTTACTGTGTAAGCTCCTGTCTTAGATCCTCCTTGTATGAATATGTTGATATTTCTTCCATCATCCCTCACCTCTATATAAATCCACTTAACATTTTGATTGTTTTGATATCTCTTTTCTTGAATCTTCCCCAATAATGTTGGAAAATACTCTGTATCATGGTCTGCTACGCGAAAATACATACATGTCACATGTGGAATTGGACACTCCCTTTCATAGTGTTCTAGTTGTTGGCATTTGTGGCACACTACTGGACCTCTTCCTCTTCCAAATCCTACTCTACATCATCCTCCACCTCTATATCCACCTCATTTTTCTTATGGTGTGATGTACTGAGGCACCTGATTATACTTTGCGGGGTTATAATGTGGTTGCACGTTATTATACTAAGGCTGTGCAGCTTTTTATGGAGGTGGTACTTGGTTAAACTAAGGTGCAACTTGCCCTATCATCATTTCTTCCTACACCCTATAGGTTTTTGACGTTCTTTCCCGCATCAAGTCCATTGTCCTACAATCTTTGTCAGCATGACCCACTCATTTGAAAAAGTTTCAATCTGAATTCTTGGGTATTGTTTGATAATTTTGCATCATTGGACAATGATATGGATCATGTCCATGTGTTTTACAAATATTTCACCATGTTCCTCCTATTGGAAAAGGGTTTGGTAGCCCTATTTCCATGTACTACGCGAAATTTGGGCACTCATTCTTGTGGTGTCCTTCTGTCTTGCATGTGGTACACCAAACAACTTCTCTTTTCTCTTTTCCCCTATTCTAGTTTAGTTGAAATGTGAGGTTCTTCAAATCCTCCTTCAGCTCCTCTATTGTTGGATATGTCTTCTGATACTGATTCTCTTCAAGTTGGAGGGCTTCATGTAGATCCTTTTTCTGTGTTTCAAACTCTTGCTTCCTCAAAGGGTATTTTAGGTATGGTAGCAGTGAATTCACAAAGAGATGTCTATGTTTCATATCTATCATGGAATACTTCAATTTACCCTTCAATAGTTTGAACCTCGGATCAATATCCCAAACAGACTCTCTTGGTTTCTATATGATCTCAATCATCTCATTCATGTACTGATCTTCTGAAATAGGCTTATAAAATTCATTTATCAGCAGCTTCTTGAGATATGCAATCATCCTTGTTGTTCCTGGTGGACTATTTACAACTAATCTCATGTACCAATATAGTGTGTGGTCTCTTAGCGTGATAGCTAACTGTGCAATTTTGTATCCTCATATGTGATCTTCTTTTCTTCCCAAATATTCTCATAGATAAACAAGTTCCTTTCAGGATCCTCTGATGCCTCTCCCTTGAATTTGGATAACCTGATGGTGGAAGCATGTCCTGCCATATTGAATGGTGATGAACTATGACCTCCACATGGTGTAGATACTTGACTACTATTTCCTGAACTATCACCTCCAGTCATTTCTCCTTGATTGGGTGCACTTCTTGTTGTCTTTCTTCCACTAAAATTTGGTTGTCTAAACAGTGGTGATCTTTCTGGTGCCTTAGTCACACATGGGTTTATGGGTTCCACACTGACACTAACATGGATAGGAGTTTTTCCTTCTATTCCTTCCCTTGGGCCTCTTTTCTTCATTTCGTATGTTGTGTGCATGATTTCCTCAATATGCTCCATAGCCCAGATATCCTCTACCTCTTCTTCATCACTTTCCAAGCCCTCTCTATATGCTATGAATCTCTTCTTATTATTCATCTTATATTGGTAGGGTACTCCACTGCATGTTTTTCTAGATATTGCCATGATCTGATTGATCTAATATTTCTCCATCATGATTGGGTCCAAGTCCTCCTCCTTCTTTCCCTTATCCATCTCTTCCTTCATTTCTCCAACTCTTTTTGGTTCTTCCCTCCTTCCCCCATGCACACATGGAAGTTTAGTTGTTTGCTTCCATAGTCATCACATCCTTGTTATATAGTAAGATCTTGATTGAATTATAGAGAGATCTGATATACCTACCTCCAGGTACTTTTAGTAACTCTTGCTCTGTTGTGATATAAGACTTCGCAATATCTATGATAAATCCTGCAACAATACTGTCTAGCGAGAAATCTATGCATGCGTGAATTTGTTGTTAACTTGTTTAACTACGCGATCTCCATAGGATTCCACTCGATATGTATGATTCTATTTGTAGGGTGGTTGTCTTTCACCCTCAATAGTCACCCCTACAACACATGTAGGAAATCATAGAAAACGATCTCATATAGGTCACTAGGCACATACTTGTCCAAATATTTGAACGGTGTTATTTTAGGATTTTTGTTGTCCTTCTGCGTAAAATCAAGCTCCTTTGTTTTCAACCATATTTCAATATCCGCCTTCATTGGATTCTATGGTATGAACATTATTTTTTATACCTTCATTCTCTTCGTGATTCTTTCACAGATCCCACTCACTCAATCCCATCCAGTTCCATCCTGACAATAGAACCATTTGTTGGTTGTTACTCTCTCTTCCTACTTCTTGGGTTGACAGGTTCAGATCTAAACAATATTCCAACAAATCCCTCTAAAAATATCATCCCTCTTGGTAAACTAGAAAGCAACACAACACATAGAGTGTACTGCGTAGTCTCACCCGAGATAGTTCTATGGGTGACGAAAATGCTCTAATTCTTGCAGTCTAGGAAAGAGTGGTCATATGGGAGTGAAATTCATCTTCTTAAGCCTTGATCTAGTTGTTCTTTCTATTCTTCTTACTATTCATTCACCTGTTAAGTCTATGCATGCATTCTAATAGATCTAACATATATAAGATCCCACAGAATTATTCATTCATCTATTCATAGTCTAACTACTTACATGAGGGAAACATGCAATCAATCACATCACATAACACATATATTACCATGGTTCACCCCATCCTAGGCTATGTCGACAAAGATATGGATCTTAGGATCTTTTATTATGGTTTTTTAATATATGGAAACACAGGCACTACAATTTCTGATCATATAATCACGAAACAGATTCCACAATCCCTATGAGGTTGACTAGATCACACTAGGTTCCTCATCCTGTGATCTAACCCTCGAGATCTAGTTACTTGACTCTCCTACAACTCAACAATTTACAAAATATTTATTAGATCTTACAATAGTTTCCTTCATCTTACATTCCAAAACTTAGCACACCCCAAAAATACCCCCTAGGTACTTATATATACTAATTATCATCTCAACAATTGTTACATTCTCTTACAAAAAACTTAACCCTAATGTGGTTAGGTTTCCCTACATGTGAGCCTTGCATGCTTCCCTCCTCTACATGCATCTTTCCCCCGCACATGTTGCTTCTCCTTCCATATGTACTTTTCTAATTCTAGGTTTTTCCTCCAAAAATAACATCTCCTCCAAATGGGCCTGCACCCAACATGATCTTAAGACCCTCTTGTCTAAATATTCTTAACTATATGTAAGATGTTTTTTCTTATATGTGGGTCCATGATCTTAATTGTTTTTCTAGGCTAGCATGTGAAATTTACCTATACACTTGGAAGCTATAAATATCGAGATCTTGGAAGGATTGACTAGATTCCTATATGATTGATTTTGGAAATGATACCATATTTAGAAGGGAAGGGATTTCCTGAGCCAAAAGTTATTCATTTGTTTAGGAAGTCTGTGTGAAAAGGGATATATGATTTCTTCCATAAAAATATATACCACGAAACCACTCTTTTTACAAAATTTATCAAGTTGTATATGTCATCAATTGTTAATAGTTGCATATCATGATGATGAAATATGATCAATTATATACTATTTTTAGTAATATCACAACTGGTTTGTTCGTGTGTAGATGACAAGCTTGGTACTACATCACAATTTTGGTTTATGAATCTCTTCTCATGGCCAATAAAAGGGAGAATTGATCAAATTAGTTGGTAGCTTGACTTTTCCAAGAGAGAGGGGGATGTTCATAATGCAACAATTATGTTCTGTCTAGTCATAAAATTCCTTCTCCACTACAGAGGTTGGAACTCAGCTAAGAAACTAACACCTCTTTGGTTAGGCATTATCTGCTGCAGTTATATTTCAATAAAAGCATGGGTACTTCAGTTGCAACCATCCTCTCATCCACCTTGGTAGTCATGAGTCTTCCAATCCTAGCGATCTTGGCGAATACATGCTTACTATGGTATAATTTTCAATCCAAATGGAGTGTTGGATGGAGTGTCAAATGAGGTATTGTATGAAGTGTTGTAACATGCAAATGTAATTTTTAATGCTTCAGCTTAGGTATAATCAAGGGAATCCAATTTAGAACACGATTACATTTTTCAAGTGGTGAATTTAAACTTGGTAAAGGTATCATAACTATTTTTCACACTTTCATTTAATCGACGAAGAGGGGACTTACGATTTATTTTATACGATTATTATCATGATGTCCAACTCTTCAACTTGGAAATTGATCAAACCTTTCATGTGATATAATTTTTAAGAGTCGGATCTTAGGGTACAAAAATCCCTGCATAATCATTACTATGCATGGCTTTCATATCTGCCAAATGAGCCCACGACTTGACCCTCCTATATCATTTGAGTTTGGAAAATAGCACTCTGTATCCTCTATCCATTCTTTTTATCACTCATCTTCTTCTCTATAGCCATGTTGAATCACCATGAACCCTCCTCATATGCCGAATTGTTAGCTATCCTGGAGTTCGAAGCCTACAAAGAGATATCTTTTCTCATGGGATGGGGGTTGTTCCTTGCTAGCTTACAGGGGCATGAAAATAATGTTTCCCTCCAATTCTCCCTCCGGTTCGATGGAAATATTTCTCGCATTGGGTCACTTTTTTTTCTAGTGTCCAAGGATTCTATTGTTGTTGCCACAAAATTCCCACGATTTGGAGACAGATGGTTCAAACATCATCAACTCCCACGACAAAGTTATAATCGGGTTTTTAAACCAAAATATCATAATGTTTCCAGGGCTAAGGGTTATTCAAAGGGATGGACTAGAGATGAATTGATTAACCCTATGATCATCATCACCAAATTAATCACTTGTGTGGGTAAGTATTCTACCTTCAAAGCTTTCCATCTTCGCGTCTTGGATCACTTCCAGTTCGGTAAACCTTTGAATTTTATATTTTACTTTTTAAATAGTCTTGAGAAAATGTCTTCCCAGGTTCGTAAAAATGTAACAAACCCTATCTGTAGCCTATTTCATCATGGCCTTATCAAACTCACGGTTGTCTCAGAATTGAGGAAACAAGATAGAACCTAGGATGATTTCCTTTACCAGTTTTTGAACCCTCACTTGACGGTTAAAAAAAAAATAAAAAATCAATTGATTTCGGGATTGCTAATCCGTATCACTCTCACCCTCCTAAGTCAAAACACCCTCCAACTAATCCTACTCCATCATCTTCTAGGAAGCCTAAGAACCCTATTCTTGATCCTCAGTTATCTTCAACTCCTATTGACTCTAAACAAAAGAAGTTGTAGGACTCTTTTTACCATGATTTTCCTCCAATTCCTACAAAGAGGCAAGGTGCTAATAGGTTCAAAGGAAAACCATCTTGTAGGTGCACTCAAAGTATGGTTGGAAGGTTCAATAAAAAACCTCCAATTACCTCAAACCCTATTCAATTATCCTCTGATCATGAGAGTCCTCATAATAATCTTAAAGAAGACTCTACAGGAGATTCTAAGCCTGCCAAAGAAAATAAATCTAAATCTACCATGCTTAGTCTTCCTCAAGAGGTCACTATCATACCTTCTCCTCAAATTCATAAACATTCTATAGAGTGTGACATGCCTTCCACATCCATGGATAAGCCTAATCCTTCTGAAAATTATGATCAATCCTCAACTGTTGAACAGTTACAACAAGAAAATGCTCAGCTGACCCAATGTATTAGAGAATATGAAACATTGGATCATCATTTACACCATGAAAACGTTGTCCTACAATCCAAGGTGAATTCTCTAGAGTTTGGTTGATGACATGACTTCTACCAATCACAATTTAAGAATGTAGTTGAAGCATCGGAGGATGCCTAAGCAGATGTATCTTAGGAGTATAGTTATGTTTTGGCAATCCATTTTTCTTTGCAAAGGGTCCTACAAAACCTCAGGAGTGGGGGAGATGTTGGGTCTGTGTGTTTTCTATTTTTTTCCTACTATCAGTCTCTTTTTTAACATAATGATCATACATTTTGAGCTTATTATCATATTATTTTCATCAGATCAATATGAGATACGGATAAGTTATGTGTTGAACTTATTTATAGATTAATGTGAAGTTTATGTTTGATTAAATGAATATAAATGATCAATACTTGTAATTCTTATTAAACAAGAAAAAGTCACGATCCAAACCTTCATCCAGTCCTCATTACGGAACTCAAAGCGCATCATATTTGGTCGTTAACATACTTGCAAGTGTTTCTTGGAAAATGTAGAAGATGGGTTTCATGCATATTTGAACCCTCCTGCTATGGGTCTTATTACATTATGATTCAAACAGTTACGTTTGGCCCTATATTTGAGTACATGGATTCAATAGGAGATGTTGTTCGTTGCTGGCTCTTAATGGTTTTTTGTTTTAGAAGAGTTTCGACCCTTTCAGTGGTTGACCTATCAGTTGTATCAAAACTCTATAAATACCAGAGGCCTCTCAAAATGAGGATTACCATGATAATCTAGTTATTGTTCTCTATTAAGAATTTGTCCATGTTACACAATTATGATATTAATACAATTTGATGCGTTGAATTTGTGATTGTTTGTTAAGTTGGAGTACCATGACTACTTGGGGGGGCACTAGTAGTCCGTGTGTGGTGTTGTCTTAGTGTATATTCATAATCATATGTATGATTCTCTTATGTAGGTTACTTACTTAAGTTGTGTTTCATTGATATATATTCTCCTAATCATCTAATTGTTTTTATATATACACACATTTCCTTTTTTCATTTATAGAGGTTGTGTTTTACTTCGCAGATTGATCATCTAGACATTGCACATAACAATTTTCTATCATTCATTAAGTTTTGTTTTAAACTAATCTCTGTAGGGATATATAATTTTTATTCTCCTCATTTAAAGTACAGTATTATAGGTATCTCTGATATAAAGTACAATATCATAATTTCATTGAAGAATTTCTTGTTCAAGTACAGTAGTATAATTTTTAATTTTAAGAATTTTTCACAGGTTTGATTAGTCACAGGCACATGTATCTCATATTTTCTTAATGGAAAATATTTCAATAGACTGCTTTGTTCATACTCTGTGTATTTCTGTAGAAATTAACATTGAATTGATTCCATTTGAATTAGCTATTGTGTTGAGATATCATCATGATATAATCTTCCATCATAGACATAACCATTATATTTAGATATTATTGTGATATAACTCGCCATTGTAGATACAGATAGATGATGTTGTTTACTTTCAGACAGTAAGATTAGTGTAATGATGTGGTTTATTTTCTGTAGAATAGAAGTAACTGTGAGTTCCTGATTTAATCTTGGAAAGTGTTATCTCCTCAAATAAATCAATCGAGATTTTTCTTTTTAGGTGATAGGGAGTCTTTTAAAAAAATACCTTTTAAATTTTTAAAGGTTCATTTTTCGAATCTTTACTCATGTAATAAGGTTTAAATAAAAGTTCGTTTAGTTTTTTCTAGATCAAATTCAAATCTTAGGTTTTGGTGGCCTAGCAAACATATCGATTGTTCATTAGCCACTGAAAGCCTTAGCTTTCGGGAGCTTAAACAAAGGAAACCAAGGCTATTTTAGCCACCGAAAATGTTGAAGCAAGCAAAGACCAACCACGTCATATCACACGTTTCAAACGACGGGTTCAGTGTTTCCATGATTACACAAGTCACTGAAAGGACTGGAGAAGGAACTGTTCACGATCGGAAGAACTAATATCACTATGATATGAGTGAATCTCTCTTGATCATTGTATCATTAAATCATACGTTGTTGTACTACCCACCGATTTCAGTTAATTCACCATGACATTTTCACATCATCGACTGTTTCACTGTGCTCCTTGCAATTAGTGCCACAAGTCAAAAAATCCCCCTAGTTATCTCAGTTTTAGCCCAGTCGAGCCGATTATTGCTAAGTTTATGCACTGCAACTCTGCTTGAAATCCACTCCTTCGATCACAGGTGTGCGAAAAAATTGTGGCAAATGAAGAAAGGAACGTCGACACTGAGGAAGGAACTTAACGATATCGGGTACCTAGAATCTCATCATGAGGTATGACAAATGTTCAAAGATGTTGGTTGTTATAATTTTTGTCAAAAATTACAAATCTTTCATTAGCAGGTGGCAGAGGATTTCGCTCTAAGTTTTGATGGAAAGAAAGCAATCATCAGCCGGGATGAATTCAAAATTGTTGAAGCTCTCATAGCCAAAGTCATGGAGCTTCCCACGACTGGAGAGAAATGGGTCAAAACCATTGTGATTAAGAATGTTGAGTTCAAGTCTTATTTAAAACCAGAGCACAAAGGTTTGATTTGGAAGAAAGATATTCCAGTATCTTTCCTTGAGGAGAATTGG
>JZKD02S1748348.1:0-10797 GCA_000966675.3 Picea glauca
GCTAAATGTCAAACAAATTGTCAGAGGTTTCAATGAAGGCTCTGGAATTTCTGTTGCTCAGCTATCTCATTGGTATATAGGATCTTGTATTGGATAGCACTTGTTTTGACATACCTAAGAAAGTACAGTATTATTTTGATCCTATCTAAAAATAGGGACTTACTCTCTAGTATATTTTTGCAGTCTTATTACGCATGATTCCACTTGAGCTTTTGGACATTAGCTCAACAATTGCGAGTTCATGTGATAACACACCCGAGACATATCCTAGTGATCCTAAACCTCATTAGACAAGACCCCCTTTGGAAGTTATTCCTCCTCCTCAACCAACCTTGCCTAAGACCGATGATATAGATTTAAATATTGAYATGGCTAGTATCTTAGCAAAGGTTAATGTACCTGTCCCTCTCAGTATTGATATTGTATTTTTTTTTTTAAATACCTACAACACAGTCATTATTGCGACATCTTGGAGTGTCACTCCCATAGAAACCACGTCGGAGATGATACCTCTTAATGTCTCTCTTGCCACGTTCTAGACGTCTCTCTTGCCACCTTGAAGACGTCGGTCTTTCCATGTTCAAGACGTCTCTCTTGCCACGTTCCAGACGTCTCTCTTGCCACGTTTAAGACATCTCTCTTGCCACGTTCAAGACGTCGGTCTTGCCACGTTCAAGACATCTCTCTTGCCACATTCCATACATTTCTCTTGCCACGTTCAATATGTCGGTCTTGCCACGTTCTAGATATCTCTCTTGCCACATTCAAGACGTTGGTCTTGCCATGTTCAAGACGTCAGTCTTGCCACCTCCAAGACGTCGTAATAACGATGAAATATATGTCGTCAGAAAAGAGACTTCATGTGAAACGACATTTGAGGGGGTCCGTTGTTTGTCGTTCTCCCGACAATATAAAGTGGCAATTACATCGAATGTGCCGTCGGAATTTGACCCAAATGTACTAGTGAATAGAGTCCACCCCACAAAAATACCAATTAGGGAGCAGTTTGACAAAAAATTCTCTAGCTTTAGCTTCGCTGACCATGGTTTCCTGTATAAGTAAAACATCCGGGTTTGTTTTCTCTAAAAACCTTTTGAGGGTTAGAGTCTTTACGGGCCCCCCCACTCCCCTCACATTCAGGGTTGCCACAATCATATTTTCACCCTTGCCAAGGCTTTGTGAGCTATAAGCGCCCTCAGACCAGTTAATCCCATAAGACTGTTCGAATTTAAGATCTCCTTCTCTTTCCCTAGTTTCGGTTTTGTATTATTTTTTTGGTAGGGTTGAACTTATACATGGCCTACTATGCCATCTTTTGTACTATGTTATATTGACATCTTTATACACATTTTCTATACTTTCTTACATGTGGGAATTGAAGTGAATAACTTATTTTTGATTATTTTGGTGGTTTTTTTTTAAAGGAAAATGCAATTAAATTTAATATTATTATATTGTTTTTTAGATGCATTTTATTAACAAACATAAAAGAAGTACACGTTTCTCCTTAAAAGAAAATACGAGACAAAAATTTGGACACTTAATCTTAATTTTATCTTCATCAATTAGCTTTGGATGTGTCCTAATTAGGAAAACATAGAAAGAATCAAAGGTATAGTCTTTACCATATTATTTTTTGGAAGCCCAACTAGAGCACATAATGTCCAAAAACATAGGATGTATTTAGATTCATCAAGATCAATTCTATAAACTAACCATCTTTCTTTAGTAAATTCTTTCCACATTCATCCAATTTCAGCTATAGCTCCTTCACACAAGACAAATAACCTTCAATTCTATCAAATGAGAGAGGATTAAGAGAGATCAACTCTTTCTCAATTTGCATACCGTAAATTTCCTTGATCTTGCCGAACAAAGTCTTCAACTTTTTCAAGACTTGATTCAGATAGTCAATCTTGCTTGTATAAAAGTGAATCTCCTTGGATATGTAATTTTCATGACTCATATATACTCATCCTTCTTCCCACTAATAATGAACTCATCATGCTCATCCTTAGGGTCTAGAATCATGGTCTTTGTAAACTTCCAAAGTTCTTTAATATTCAATAATATTTACACATCTTGTGCCCATATGCCATAGTTGTGGCCATTCAAAACCATGAGTTCTTTCTTAGAAATCATAATCACTCTGCAAACTTACTAATCCAATCGACAAGTTGAAACCTAATTCAATATATTGGAGAGATTGGACTCAACAAGAGCATGTCTAAAAGTGATAACCTTCAAAGTGACTTGTAGACAATAGATTGGATCTCAAATCGTCAACTTTGATACTATGTTGGAGAACAAGGGAATTGCATAAATGTAGAACAATGAATTCTGCGAAGAGGTCACTGTTGATAGAAACCATTATAAAGCTGAAGTGAAAATGAAAATAACTCAAAATATGGAATAACATACAAAACTTGATTTAATACTGCAGCTAGAGGATCATTTATATATAACCCAAATTATAAATAACTCCCATAAAATAAGGAAGACATAGTTAACTTTCATGGTACTATACTTATGTACTAAAAATAGAGAATTATGAGCAATTTTCAAAAGAACTACAAACTGTAGAAAGTAAATTAAGAAAAATAAGAGTATTGAACTTGTAAAATATTAATCCCTTATGTTGATAATTTGGGAAAGAGAGCAATGTTCATTTAAACTTCTTCAAGTAGAAAACCTCTAACTGATCATAGCTCCATTACAATGATAATAACTTGACAAAATATGACATAGATTCATACCTCTATAAATAGTTTATCACTACCCAATCCCTAACAATTAATGGTTCCACATTAATGAGTACCAACTACCTAGAAGACCTTATTCCATAAGGATCACCCTTTTACATTAATTAATCACACACCAACTACCTATTGGGCCTTATTCAAAGAATACGTCCTTGTACATTAATTAGTAGTCTCCTAAGTACTCCTAAGTAAGGAGCTTATGATAGGACCATAACAACCCCCCTTCAAAAGCATATTTGTCCTCGAGGTTGGAGGTGTGGAAACTACTATAAAATATCTACCACTTCCTAGGTGGCATCTTTATGTTGCATGCCCTTCCACTGTATCAAAACTTATCAAATAACGAGTTGGCACAATCAATACTCTTGTTTTTCCAATATTGCCTCCATCTATAACCAAATGGAACCCTCTTCAATGAGTCTAGTGAGGTTAGTTTGAATGCGAAAATTTGGCTCAACCACTTCCTTCAAACAAGGCACATGAAATACTAGGTGGATCTTGGGGTGTGCTAGAGCCTATTTGTAAGCAACTTGTCCAATGTTTGGAGGATTTGATAAGGGCCATAAGACTTGGGTGCTATATTCCAATGGATTTTTTCCTTGGGAGATGTATGCTTATAGGGATAGAGACATAAAAACATCAATAACCTTCTTTAAAGTATCACATTGAGCATTGTTGATTTCCATGTTGCTTCATTATATTTAAAGCCAAGACCAAATTAATTTGAAGTGTTTGGAGAATGCCAATTTTATCTATAAGATTGATATCCACTTCCTCAACCTTGGATGTCACTGGTAGATGTGAGAATAAAGATGCAGAGAGGGTTTTGTCCATGAATGACCTCAAAAGGTGACATTTTTGTAGCACCATGATAGGTGGTATTGTACCACCAATCTACCAAGGGAAGATAATGAACCCATTTTCCTTGTGGATATAATGAAAAAACATCTAAAAGAAGTCTCTAAGCACTTATTCACGACCTCAATTTGACTATCTTTTTTAGGGTGATATGTCACACATTCGACCCCCCAAGTAACTTTTTAAGGGATGGGGCACACATTTTCCTCTTTCCTACAACTCCCTAAATTATTCGACTAAGGAAACCATTTCCTGGTGTTCATCGAGAGCTTTCCAACAACTTCAACCTTGTCCAAAATCGAGCTCAAGTTTGAAAGTTATGGCCTTTCGAATTTTTCGGGGCATCATTGGCTAATGGCCACCCCCTTTTCCACGTGGCATCCACGTGACATTACTTCCCTCATACCATCCGACATGGTTTTTTCATAACCCCAGTCGTCACCCCCTTGGCAATGACGTGGTTTCTGGTTGCAGGAGGTATCTCTCGATCTTCGTGAATACCGAGCCTTTGGCCCTTTGTCGTTCTTGCACAACTCTAAAACTTCCCCGAGACCCGAAGTCCCGAAGTCTTTTTCCACACCAAGATCTATGGTGGAGTTCTATCCACCCTTAGATATAACGGTTGATATTTATCCACACTTAACCCATATATTAAACTTGACAAGGGGGAAATGGGTCCCACACCTAACTCGTGTCCAATACCACAATGCCGGATCGACCTGCCCAGTCACACCACATCACCATGGCGTACGCGGGCTCATCCAATCGGGGATTGACACTTCAGTGACAGAATTTAAGTGCTTCGATTCTTCGACGTTTACCACACCCTCCTATATCCTAAAATCTCCCGAAGCCCTGGAGTCACAAAGTTTCGAAGTTACAGAACTCCTTACTCTATACTCTGGCCTTCAACCTTCGTGATGGTTTCACAAATCGAACCCTATAATTTCTCAAAGTAAAACTTTTCCAAAGTACTTACACTATCCTACTCCACTAGTTGATCAAATGGTGGAGAAAATATCCCTAATGAAGTCTTGATCTACGGTCCACATTGCTCTTGAATTCCTCCTCTAGATCTAACAGTTAGCGAAATTTCGCCACTCCGGTATTTCGAGACCATTACCATTTTTAACCCTTTGATTCCTCTAAGGGTTACCTATAGAAGGGGTCATAAGTGGGGGCAACTTCTTATCATCGTTTAATAGTACCACTTACTCTATCCTTCCACTATACTCAATCTAACGGTTGAGAAGGATCCTGAAGGATCCTTAGATCAACATCTCTCATTGGTTTGCGACTTCGACATTCAGGGATTACAGACATTTCAAACTCTTTTACTCCCGGAGTGGGTCAACATCGAATGACTGTAGTTTGTATCATATGGTTAGGAAGAATCCCAAAGGGGCCTTAGATCAACGACTCACATTGATTCGCGACTTCGATGTTTGGGGATTTCGGTCGTTTCAAACTCTTTTAAGCTCGGAGAGGGTCAACGTCGAATGACTGTAGCTTGCATCTGATGGACAGGAAGGGTCCTAA
The DNA here is from genome assembly GCA_000966675.3 of Picea glauca. Lineage (NCBI taxonomy): Eukaryota > Viridiplantae > Streptophyta > Pinopsida > Pinales > Pinaceae > Picea > Picea glauca. The sequence continues at coordinate 5,160 of JZKD02S1748348.1, forward strand.
AGGGTTCTTAGATCAACGAATGAGAAGGACTACCCGATCTAACGGTTATGACAACCCCCGAAAGGTAAATGGATGACTATGATAGCATGATCATTTTCCAAAGGGTCTTCCCTGTGTAATACTTAGCTCCTTTTTCGTGTAGCACAGAGTTCCTGGGTCTCGACCATATGGAAATTTGACAATTCTAAGAGGGATATGCTCTTAAATGTTAATTGATATTTGTTTAAGCTTGTGGTTTTTGGGCCCAAGGTCACATGGTATGGTGGGTTGAGGGAAACGCCTTTCACTTGTAGAAATCAAAGTCTATAATAGAAAAAAGAGATTTTGAGGGATGAACGAGTTCTGAACAGTCTGGTAGAGTCCGTCCCGACTCTGTATTCATGGATTTTATCATTGGACAATCCTTGTTGAGGTTTAGCACAAACAGATTCAGGAAGAAGGTCAACTCGCCATTTTCCCCAATTTCATTTAAAACCCGTTGATAATAGAATTAAGCAAAAATCCGTTGACAGAATATGGTATTCAAATTCTACTTCAAATTTCCCAGGCCAATAGGCCATCAAGATTACAATTTTTACCATTCAACAAGATAAACAATTATGCCATCATTTAGCTTAAGAAAACTCATTTTATAACAAAAATAGTCAATATAATATAAGCTCTAAATCACACTTATTTGAAACTTGGAAATTAGTTGGCAACTACTGAAAGCTTTTCCCTTTTCCACCCAACCATAAGCACAATTTCTCTTGGAGTATTCGTCAAATGGCCACCCCATAAATAGATCATGTGCCATGAGAGAGATTCTATTTGATCTCAGCAACAACAAGGGACAAAGGTTACTCTCCTTTTCCCATAGGAATTTGACAATCTAGTTTTCTATCCACTAAGCAAGAGAGCCGGCTGTGATTGCTCACTCAATCACTGGCACTTTGTTTATCAACTTGATTAGAAAACATTGTCCAAGCACTCATGTAACCAAAACAACTTATTCTCAATTCTCCTCCTCAGAACCAGAGAGCCTCACACACACTCTCTATTCTTCCTCTATTGGTCCTCAGACCCATTTGTGTGTCTTCTCCCTCTACTTCTACCCTCTGCCCATTATTTTACTTTATTTTCTTTCCTTTCCCATAAATATTTCATGGGTCAGATCAAGAATTTTCCAGATGGTACTTTTCCCATCTCCCTCATTGACTCTTGAGGGAAGACTTCCCAACTACCAGCCTGACTGGTAATTAAGTTTTCTGGGCCATAAGACTATTCTGGGTCTGTGCATTTATATCTAGCAGAGTACCGGCCTGACAGGGGTCATCTAACCATTACTGGTTCCCCTACCATCCCCTCTCATGTATCATGATCTATATGGAAACCCTCTTTCAACAGTCATGCCACAATTTCCTTTTTATTTAATAACAAAAATATATACATTACCTTCTATAGAAGGGTTCATTGTCTATCCAACATTCACATGACAAATTTGTCTATAGTCTGGTTCACAATAATAATAATATTTACAATCTGACGGAAACGAGGGTGTTACAATCCCCTCCCACTTAAAAAGAAAACCACCCCGATGTTCCACCTGTCACTATGGTTTTTATGTACAACAATGAACAAAAATGGGTATGCTTGTTTCATGGCATTCTCCAATTCCCATGTAGCTTCATCTAGACTAGAGCGTTTCCATTGCACCTTGACCTGGGTAATGGTTTTGTTCTTGATTGGGGTCTTTTTCTTATCTAGTATGCATTTTGGTTCTGACAAGAATTCTCCCTCTGGTTCCACCTAGATCATAGACCAATAAATTATACGATTAGAATCATGTACATATTTCTTCAATAATGAAACATGAAAAAAGTTATGCACTTTTACTGTGGGAGGAAGTGCTAGTCTATATGCTACAGGTCCCATTCTATCCAGAATTTCAAAGGGTCCACAAAACCAAGGTGCCAGTTTGGCATAAGTTCCCATTCTCAAGGAAATTCTCCTTGGTCTGATTCAAAGATACACATGATCCCCTACTTTGAACTCCCTACGAGTCCTATTTTTTTATGCATATCTCTTTTGCCTGTCTTGAGCTATCTTTAGGTTTTGTTTTATTTGAACTATTTGTTGTCCCATTTCTTTTAATAGTTCTGGCCCAAGGGTTATTCTGTCTACTAGGTTATTCTGGCTAATTGGAATGTTGCATTGCCTACCATAGAGAGCATCAAAAGGGCTCATCTTCAATGACTCTTGATAGCCATTGTTATAAGCAAATTCTACCAGTGGTAGGTAGTCTTCCCACTTCTTGGGCTAGTGCATAACATGCACCCTTAACATTTTCTCTATACTTGATTTACCCTCTATGTATGTCCATCATTTTGAGGGTGATAAGATGTACTAAATAGTAATTTAGTTTCAAAACCAACAAACAAAGATTTCCAAAAATTTGAACGAAATTTTGTATCTATGTCTGATATGATTTTCTTAGGCATGCCATGTACTCTAAAAATCTCCTTCATGAAAATGTTAGCAATATATATTGTCTTGCAAGTTGATTTTACACGGATAAAGTGAGAAACCTTGCTCATCTTATCCACAAATACCACAATGACATCATTTTGCTTGGTTGATTTAGGCAATCCTGTGATGAAATCCACGGAGATGGAATTCCACTTCCACTCTAGAATTGGTAGGGGATGCAATAGCCCTGTTGGGTGCCTGTGCTCCACCTTAAATTTTTGACATTATAGCATTTATCCAAGTAGTCATCTATTTCCTTCTTCATTCTCGGCCAATAAAATAGTTCATTGGTGGCTGTGATCATTTTCTGGTAACTTGGGTGACCAGTCTATGGTCTTTTATGTAGTTCATCCATTATGAACCTCTTCAAGTCATCATAATTTGGAATATACAACCTACCATTTTTAGTTAACGGGCCATCATTCAACAGTTGATAGCCCTCATACTTCATCCATGTGGGATATTTCTCTAGGAATGATTTCATAGTTTTGAAGAACTCATCTACTTCTCGTGCACTTTTGGCTCTCTCTCCTTAATGTCTAATTCACAGGTACTCACAATTTCCAAGTGAATCACCTTCATACTTCTAATGAGGGCATCAAACACCCTATTTTCCTTTCCCTTAATATGTTTGATTTCAAAATCAAATTCACTAAGGAGAGTTATCCACCTAGCTTTCCTAGCATTGAGTTTGGGTTGGTCAAAAAAGTATCTCAACCCAATGTGGTCTGTCATAAGCACAAATCTTCTGCCTAGGAGATAATTCCTCCACATTTTTAAATCATGTACTATGGTAGCCAATTCCAAGTCATGTGTCACATAATTTATTTCATGTTCATTTAATTTTCTGGATTCATAACATATTACATGCCCTTCTTGCATGAGGACTCCTCCGAGTCCTTCTTTGTCGGCATCTGTACACACCAGGAAGTCCTTGTTTGGGTCTAAAATTTTCAACACTGGTGCATTATTTAAAAGGTGTTTTAGTTGATGAAAACTCTCCTCACACTCTATTGTCCAAATGAATTTAACCCCCTTTTTTTGTAGGGAGGTGATTGGACAACCAATCTTGGAGAACCCCTTTATGAACCTCCTATAGTATCATGCGAGGCTCATAAAGGATATTATATCATAGAAATCCCTTGGTGTAGGCCAATCCATGATGGATTTTATCTTGTCAGGGTCAATTGCCACTCCTTCCTTAGTGATGGCATGTCATAAGTAATTAACCCTTTGAGAAAAGAAATCACACTTACTAAACTTGGCATAGAGCTTGTGCTCCCTAAGCACTTGAAGCACTAACTTGAGGTGCTCTTCATGCTCTTCTCCACATCCCCAACACTTCAAGGGTTCTCTCTTTGTATTATCAGTCTTTCCTGGGGCTGATCCCAAGGGTTTATTTCCACTCTGCGATGGGAAATTTTGTTGATACACACTTTTAGCAGGAAGGATCATCTTAGAGATTTTTCCATGGTTCTTAAATCTTGAGGGTTTAAACCCCTTCTTCTTGAATTCCAATTTTCTTTCCTTTTTCCAATCCTTATGAGGTTCTTCCTTGTGGTTGAATTGATCATAGAAATACCTTTCGTTCCTAAAGGTATCTTCTAAGGTCTTAGGTTCATCAAACTCAATCCTATCTCGAAAGGATTGAGGCAGTCCACTAATGAACCATTGTATCTTCATCTTTTCATCCTTGATATAAGGCACATACCTCATCAACTTAAGGAATTTGTTGTCATATTCATATTCATCTATGGTGGGTTTTCCTAGCTTGAGTTCATAGAATTCCTTAGTCTTTTCATCATAGTACCTCTCAGATAGGTACTTTTTCTTAAATTGTCAAATTTTCTCCATGACAACTCCTTCTCATGAATTTCTTTCACATTCCTAAGTTCCTCCCACCATATGGAGACCTTTCCATTCAAGTTGAAAATGGATATTCCGACCTTTAAGTTTTTAGAGCAGTCATGGACTCTAAAATACTTCTTTAGGCCGAGTAGCCAAACTTTTGCTTCTTCCCCCTTCTTAATCTCTCCATCAAAAGTGGGTGGCTTAGCTTTCTTAAAATCTTCAATGTCACAACCCTTAGCACTTTTTCTCCTCTTTCTTCTCCCCTGAAGGGGTGAACTAGTCTCATTGCTAGAAAATTCCTTGGAGCTGTCATTTCCCTTACTGGAGGATTCTTCAGATGAATCCTTGACGTTAGCATGCCTCTTAGATCCATGTTGGGCCTTCTTTGAGGTACTTCTTCTTGTGTTGTTACTTTCAAGGCCATGTTTTTTCATATTAAGTGGACTTTTGTTTTTCTTAGTATTATGTCTGTCCACATTACTAGCTACTAGCCCTTGTTGCAACTTCCTTTGTATATCTGATAGGATTATTAGTAGGACTGCATTAATTTCAGTTTATTTTTTCTGTTCTTTTATCAACATTTCATTGTCTACATTACAACTTTGTAATTATGCCATAAGGACTCTTACAGTTTCAGCTAAATATGGAATGGTTTCCACTACCCTCCTATCATCATAATCTTCTTCTCTGTTATGTGAGCTTTCTCCAAACTCATGATGTGTCACCATTCTTTACGATGTAGTTTCCTCACTATGCTGATAACAACATTTGATGTTAGTCATTTGTCCTCTAATTTTATGAACTGTACGGTAATATTTGTAAGATAAAGTTAGTTTCATTATCCCACATATATAACATCAATCATGCAGATCATATTTAAAACATGTAAAAAAAACAGAAGGTCTCAATCTTTTCAGTAGTAAATCTTAAATAAGCTCTTACAGGTGGGTAGGGTAGGGTACCCTACCCCATAAAGGTTTTCTATTTGAATTTATTTCCTCTCTTTCATGAGCCCAATCAAGCCAAGTGTTGTTTCCTTTTATGATACCACTCTATCACACACCCGATCCCCTAAGTAACTTTTTAAGGCATGGGGCATAAATTTTCCGCTTTCCTACAACTCCCTGAATTCTTCGATTAAGGACACCATCTCCCGGTGTTCACTGAGAGCTTTCCAATGAATTCAACCTTGTCCAAAATCAAGCTCTGGTCTGAAAGTTATGTCCTTCTGAAGTTTTTGGGGCATCATTGGCCAATGACCACCCTATTCGCCACATGG
>JZKD02S1748348.1:40599-50741 GCA_000966675.3 Picea glauca
TATATATATATATATATATATATATATATATATATATATATATATATATATATATATATATATATATATATATATATATATATATATATATATATATATATATATATTAAATTATTTAAAATAATTCTCAAAATACCAACACTTTAATTGTAAGTAATTGAACAAATTTAAACAATAATAATAAAAATGATATTAAATAAATAAAAGATTAAATTAAAAAATTAACAATATTAAATAATTGTATTATTTCTTTATTTTAAGAAAAGGTGTTCAATCTAATAACAATATATTGTATAAAAAAGAGACAATATTTTATATCTTATACCAAATGTCTAATAATATTATATAAAAAAAATAACATTTTATAGTTTGATTGACATTAAAATATTTTAAATTTGCCAAATGATATAAATATCTTTCATATATTTATGACAAATTTTAGTATAAAAAAATGCATATTATAATTTTCATAAATGCATATTCTAATTTGCAACACTAATAAGCCAAATGAATAAATGCATATTCTATTTTTATATATGTTTCCTTACATTTTACAATTTTATATATGTTTATTTGTAAGGAATATATTTTACAATTCAAGAGCATATTTTATCAATGTCCTTAGAAAAAATATGATTCTAAATGTCCTTCTCTATAATATAAATTGGCTTCTATATAATATAATACATTAGTTCAAAGTTCCTATCTTTTTCACAAAGGAAACACTTTTATATATATAATAGTTTGCCAAAAATTCATTATCTTAACATATTGAACACAAACCAACTTTCTTATGCGATGAACATTCCCCAACGTTGCAATCTCATGAACAAAAATGGACGTTACAACATGATGAACATAGTAATGTTGCAATCTGTCGAACTTAGTAACATTGCACAGTGACGAACACAGTAACAATGCACTCTGGCGAACATAGTAATGTTACAAACTACTGAAAATAGTAACCTCACAGTGTTACGAACATAAACTGACATCACAATGTGATGAACATATCCATGTCATCATAATGTGGATAGTAACAATAACGTCAAAATGTCATGAACATCAACATTTCCTCATGTTGCAATGTGACGTACATTTCTTGACGTCGCAATGTGACAAAAATTTTCAAACGTCACACTGTGTTGAACATAGTAACGTTGCAATCTACCAAACATCGTAATGTCGCAATGTGACGAACATAGCCCCAGTGTTGCATGTGATGAACATAAATGAACGTTGCAACGTGATGAACATAGCCCTTTAATCGTAATGTGGCAAACACATCCTCACGTTTCAATGTGATGTACATATCCTAATGTTGAATTGTGAAAAACATTTCCAGACATCTCAATGTGATGAATATAGCCATGCCATCATAATGTGGATAGTAATGTCGCAATGTGACAAACATCAACAGAGGTCGCAATGTGTCACACATCGGCCTATCTTCAAAATGTGACGAACATTTCCTCATGTTACAATGTAATACATATATCTTAACGTCGTAATGTGACAAACATTTCCAAATGTCGCAAGTGTCAAACATAGTAATGTTGCAATCTACCAAAAATAACAATGTCACAATATGTCAGACATAGTAACATTGCAATCTACCAAAAATAACAACGTCACAATGTGATGAACATAGCCATGCCGTCGCAATGTGACGAACATATCCTCATGTTCCTATGTGACGCACATATCCTAACGTCGAATTGTGACAGTCCTTTCCAGACATTGTAATGTGTCCTGCATCACCCTGTTATTCCAATGTGACGAATATTGCCTCACATTGCATTGTGACACACATATCCCAATGGTGCAATGTGTCAAACATTTCCAAACATCGCAATGTGTCGAACATAGTAAGATTGCAATCTACCAAACATAGTAACATCACAATGTGACAAACATAGCCTTGTCCTCGCAATGTGATGAACATAGTCATTTTGTCACAATGTGACGAACATACCCCTCTTGTTGTTATGTGACAAACATATCCTCGCATTCCAATGTGACTCACATATCCTGATGTCGTATTGTGATATACATTTCCAAATGTTTCAATGGGACTAACAAAACCCATTGTCACAATGTGATTTACACAACTGAATGTGGCAATGTGACAAACATAGACCAACGTTTCAATGAGATGAACATTTCCCAACTTGACAATGGGACAAAGATAACCCATTGTTGGACTGTGACAAGCCTATTCCAACACCATGATGTGACAAACAAAAACCCTTCATCGTAATTTGATGACCATTAGTTTACGATGTCATGTGACAAACAAAAGCTAATGTCACAATGTGACAAACAAAACCTGTTGTCACAATGTGATGAACAAAACATGATTAGCATTGCAATCCAGTAGTGCCATAGTAAACTATGGTTAAACACAATCAACATGGCCCACCATAATTAGATCCACATGGTCAACAAAGTTTATCCATGGGCACGGTCAACCATAAAAAAACCTAATCAACCACAATCAACCATTGTTAATATTTTGACAATGTATTACTAACATCATTAAGGTAAATGTATTACTACTATAGTAATGTATTAAGGTAAATTTGTCACTGTATTAATACTTTATTAATTTCTTTTAATGCATTAATACTTTAGTAATGTATTTATTAATGTATGAAATGCATTTTTTGTAGTATTATTCTAATAATGTATTATTTTATTATTGTATTAATACTTTAGCACTCAATTAATTAATATTGTATAAATGTTTTAATTAATTAATACATTACATGATTAATGTATCAATTGATTAATACATTACATTATACATTTTTTTTTACGGTAACGATTAGAGGAATTATATTAATGGTGGCAAAGCCACAGATCAGTTACAAAAGGCAGGGCTACACAGAGCTGCTGCCTGCAAAAACTGAGATACAATGCTAAAATTGCCAGAATGACATAACCCCCATGTTCATTCAGAAACCTGGAACTAAACTTATTTAGAGCCCTAGCTTCTATACAAAATGCTAGGATGCTGAAGACCTCTACAAACTAATGCATCTCAGATCTAAAAGTTAGCTACTTTCCAGAATTTCCCCCCATTCTAAGTTTAACTTGGACAGCTTATCCTCCAGATCCCCAATTCTGTCCTCAAATTTCTCTTGAGGGCTTTTCAACTCTTGATGGAGATTGTCTAATTCCCTTGAGAAACCGATTTTGACGAAGGATAAGTCCTGCTCCAGCTGTTCCATTCTTCTCCCTGCTTCTGAATCAAGATTCTCCAGAAAATCGAGCCGGAACTGGAGCGAATTCTTCAGCTTCTCCATCTTGTCATCCAGTTGTTTAAGGCGCTCCTCTACTGAGAGGGTTCGATTGGAGCTCACTGCCATTTCCTCTTCTCCTGAACTTGTTTCCTTGATACACCTCCTACTGCTCTGGTCGTGCTTGAACTTGGACTGCTCTTGGGCTGAGGCCGAGACCTGATTTAAGCAAAATTCGCCTCCTATAATCATGCTTTCTACTTTGCAAGCCTCGAGAGGTATGGGTGCGGGGTCGCGATCTTCCCTTTGCAGGTGGGTTGGTCGCTTGGTCTCCTGTTGTTGGATTCCCTCAATCTCGCGTACATTCCTGAATCCTGACGCGGTCACTTCTTGTCCCGTCCTTGCGCCCGATTTTGGATATTTGTTGGGCATGGGAATGATTCAAGGGAGATCCACCGTGGACTGGTGTTCATTGACCAGTGTGTGTCCTTTAGCCAGCTCAACACCTCTATTAGCTTCTTTGTCTGCATTTTGGTTTAACGCCCTTAGAACATGAAAATTTTGGAACGAGTCAAGACCCCTTAGAAGCAGGCGAATTATGGCTAACAAGTTGTTAAGCTTTGCGTTTTGGATTTCTTTTGAGAGCACTATGGCTCGGATCAGCAATCGAGAGTCCCCAATGATTACTAAGTCCCGGATTCCATTGTTTTGGGCGTGGCACAGCCCTTGCCAGAGTGTCATTGCCTCTAATCGCATATCACACCAAAATTTCTGCGTTTGTCTTTTTAATTATACCTCCTCCACCTACTTGGCCTGGGTTGCCTTTTGAGGCACCGTCAAAAGAAAGTATATAGCCATCCCTTTCTCTTTTCCATTTGGCGAAGTCCTCTGTTCCTTTCCTGAGTTCCCAATGTTCCTGGATAGTGAGAGGGGCTTTGTCCCCAATTTCTTTTTGGAGTTGGAATTGATCGCACCAGTGCTCTTCTTGCTCTTCCATTTTCCTGCTTTGTGTTAGGGGCATTTGGGTACTATCCCATTCACTAAAGAGAGACCTGATCCTGGCGCTCACTTGAGGGGCCTTCCTTTCTTTTTCTTGGAAAATTCTGCTATTTCTCTCCAACCATAGTCCCCAAAGGATGAATCTTGGGATTGCTTGCCAGAGTCTTGAGGCAACACTTTGCTTCTTTTGGTGGAATGGGAAGAGGGTGGGCCAATCAAGGAGAAGGGAAGGGATATCTTGAGGGAGGGGGAGAGCTGTTTGCAAGCCTACTGCCATCTTCCAAACTTCTTTTGAGAAGTTACATAAAAGGAGGAGGTGAATGGAAGTTTCTTCAGCTTGATGACAGAGGGGGCATCTGAAAGGGCCAACCCAGCCTTTCTTTTGGAGGTTTTCTCTGGTCTGGATACTACCGTGACCAAGGGTCCAGAGAAACAAGTCAATCTTGGGGATGGTTTTAGCATTCCAGATGGATTTCCAAATCGCTGGATTGGGAGGGACGTGGGGAAGGCTTAGCAGGGTAGAATAACCCAACGAGGTTGAATAAGGTTTTGCCTCTTTTCCCCAACCTCTCTTGTCTCTCGCTCTTTTCCTTAGTGGGGCTTTCCCCTGCAGGCTTAACTTAAGAGAACCCCAATCAAACTCTAAGTCCATAGGCATATTTCTCACTGCCCAGCCTTGCCACTGTTTGTGCCTTCCTATCCCCCAGGCAGAAATGTTGAAAAGTGTCCTCAGATTTTGCCCATCCATCCAGGCTTTCAAACGTTGGAGATTCTGGTTCAATTCCATAGGTGGGTCGCCGAGAATGGAGTCTTCCCAGATTTTGATTTGTTTCCCATTTCCCGGCACCCAAGTCAAGTGGGAGGTGAATTGATCGATGACCTTCCGACATAGGGTGAAAATTGGAGATCCCGTTTGCTCACTTGAGAGGTGTTCCATGCATCTTCTCCTTGGACCTCTGAAATATTTTTTCCACAAGGCTTCCTTACACCACACTGTTTTGCCACTGATTATGTGCCATAACAGTTTTGCTCCAAGAGAAAGGTTCTGTACTTTAACATTTTTGAGGCTTAGTCCTCCCTCCATCAACGGTTTCGATACTTTATCCCAGCTTATGAGGTGGGTTCTTTTGCTGGTCTGCTTGCCCCCTTCCCATAAGAACCGCCTTTGCAAATCTTCCAATTGATTGATTGTGGTACCAGGAGCTAAAAGAAGTGAATTTTGATAAATGGGCACACTTTCTAGCAAAGATTTGATGAGAACGATCCTGCCTGCTAAACTTAGCCAGTTAGCGCCCCAAGAGGAAATTCTGTTCTTGAGTTTGTCTAAAAGGTGGCTCCAGCTGGAAGTCCTTGGATTCGTCTTGGAGATAGGAACGCCCAAGTAGGTGAACATTTCCCAATTTGTATTCCCTTCCATGCCCAAAATTCTGGATATGTCCCTCATCTCAATGGGTGTGATATTCCAACTGTAAAATTTACTTTTTGCGTGGCTTATCTCACTTCCCGACACAACAGTATAGGCGTCCAGCTCCTCTTTGAATCTTTTTGCTACTAGACAGCTTGCCCCTCCCAGGAGCAATGTGTCATCTGCGAATTGCGCGTGATTGATTTCTTTCATGCCTTGGGCTATCTGTAGACCTTTGAGGCTGCTGTTGATTCTGGCATTCTCTAGTTGGTAGCTCAGGACTAAAGCTTGGAGTGCGTAAAGCAAGGGTGATAGGGGGCAGCCCTGACGAAGCCCTCTGGACGCCTTGAAAAAACTAGTTACCCTCCCATTTACCATGGGGGCTATCCATGGCGAATCTATACAAGCTCTTATCCAATTCACAAAGGTTTCATCAAATCTAAATTTCTTCATTACAGCAAAAAGGAAATTGTGGTTAACTCTGTCAAAAGCATTTGCCAGATCGAGTTTGATGATCATACCTTTGTCCTTCCTGCCTAGGCTTGAATGAAGAGCTTCTTGGACTAGGATTATATTATCTGCAATTTGCCTGCCTTTAATGAATCCTCCTTGGTTCTCCGGCACGATGGAAGGGAGGATGTTCTTCAGCCTGTTTTCTATTACCTTTGTGAGAATTTTGTAGCTCGTGTTACACAGGGAAATAGGCCTGAATCGACTGAAATTAAGCGCTCCTTTCTCCTTGGGGATGAGAGCCAGGAAGGCTGAGTTGGTACCGCCTCCCAGCTTACTGCTTGCCTGTGATTTCTTTATCATTTTAGTGAGGTCAGACTTTATGATTTCCCAGCAGTGCTGAAAAAACCTTGCTGTAAATCCGTTCGGTCTCGGGGCTTTGTCCGAGTGCATTTGATCAAGTGCCTCTTTGATTTCTTGCTGCGTGAATTCCTCCAGGAGTTTGCAATTGACATCATCTTTTATGAGTGTTGGGACAACTGAGAGTGGGTATGCTTGAGCATTTATGCTTGCCCTTCCATTTTCTATATAAAGGTTTTTGAAGGTCTCGAAGGCTGCCTTTCTGATGTCCTCCGGTTAAGAAATTGTAGTGTTTTGGACTTGGATTTGTGTCACATCCTTAAAGAGATTTCTTGCTTCCGTTTGTTTATGGAAGTAAGTTGTATTCCTGTCCCCTTCTTTTAGCCAGAGGCTTCGAGATTTCTGCCTCCAGTAGCTTTCCTCCTCTCTGCATGATTTGTGCCATTGGTTTTGAAGTTGCTCTTCCATGATAATGTCCTGCTGAGTGATTTCCTTACTTTCCAGAGAAAGCTGATGGTTTTCTAGCTGTCTTTGGGTTTCTAGGTGTAGGGTTGTGGGGTCGATTTTGTTTTTTGCCCAATCTTTTAGTTCAACTTTAAGGTGCCTCAGCTTTTCTTCCCAGACATAAAAGGCAGATCCATTGATTTTGGTGGTCCAAACTTTGGAGACTTTGCTTCGGAAGTCCTTGTCTTGTATCCAAGCGGGGTTAAAGTGGAATGGGATAAGCCCTTGGCTTTTCTCTTTCTTGATTTCCAGAGTGATTGGCTTATGATCAGAGGTACCATTAGGAAGGATTTTTGAGGTGGTTGTGAGTCCTAATGTCAGGAAAGAGCTCTGCACTAAAAATCTGTCCAGACGGGCTGCTATGTGTCCTGGGCCTACCCTTTTGTTGGTCCAGGTGTAGTGCCCTCTTGAGGGTTTTATGTCCATTAGATCCCATGTTGAGATCAGGTCCTCCACCCACTCTTGGGCTGGGTCCCTTACAATGGACCCGCCTCGTTTTTCTTCTGCTGCTAGGGTTACATTTAAGTCACCCCCTAAGATTATATTTTCCAAATCATTCTCTATTAGATAGTCTTGAATAGATTGCCAGCAAATTCTTTTTTCATCAATATGCTGAGGGACATAGATATTGAAGAGACTTACAATTTGTCTGGATTCCTTGTGGAGTAGCTGAGTGCATATCCAGTGCATGCGAAGGTCGGAATGGATTAGATCTAATTTGGATGCGTTCCACATGGTGCAGAGCCCTCCTGAAGCGCCCCTGGCATTGTCAGCTACACCTTGGCTGCTTCTCCATGCGTTTTTTAAGACTTTTAATGAATCTTGTTGACTCATTTTGGTTTCCTGGATGAGTAGGGCGTCTGTTCTTGTTGTTTTTATTAGATCCCTGATAGCGTCTTCTTTCTTCCTGCTGCCGAGACCCCTACAGTTCTAGGATGTGAATTTCATTGGTTATTTTTCGAGGGGGAGTGGCCTCCTTGGGAGACCTTTGCCTGATTCCTTGTTTGCCTTACATCAATTACCTGCTTGAGGGTTGGTTGGGCGCCTTTGAGGATGTTCTTGTACGTTTCTTTTTCTCTTTCCGCCTTTTTGGACTTCCTCCCTCTGCCAGGCCATTTTGGGGTGTCCCAAGCTTCACTTGTCCCTTCCGTTTCATTCCCTAATGAGATCTTTCCCTCTTCAATGCCTTGATCCACTTCATTTCTCGGTGGATGGGTTCCTTCTTCCTCAGAGCCTTGAATCCTCCCACTCTCCACGCCTCCAGATGCATGTGATGTTCCCTCGATTTCTTTGTTTTGGATGCCTCTGCCTTCTTCTCCTTGGCCGGTGTTGTTTGAGGGCGCTGCTTCCCCTTCGTTTCCCAAATCTTTGAAACTGTTTGTCTTGCCCTGGATCCCTGGAATGCTTTGGGCCGGTGTTGGATTGTCTCTTCGAGAACCGTTGGATTTCGCTCTTCCTTTCCGGGGTTTTTGCCATCCCTCCTCCCTTTCTTTCTCCTGCAAGGCCTTGGGGCAGTTCCTCTGGAAGTGACCGTAATCATGACATCCTCTACATTTAAACGGAAGCTGTTCGTAGTCTAGTTTTTGCAGGTGTTGCCATTCCCCCACCTTCAATTTCACGGCTTCCGGCAACCCTACTTCCAGGTCAACCTCAACACAGATTTTGGCACAAGAGTATTGGTCTTTTGGGTCGGCTTTACCAATATAGTGGCCGAGCCCATTCTTGATCGCTTGCAACGATGAGGAGTTCCAGCAGTGGATTGGGAGGTTTGGGAGCCTGACCCAAACCAGGACGTCCTTTGGTATCTCCAGGGCTGGATCGAAGTTTGGAGTCCAGCGATTCAGGTAGAGCCCTTGAGCTCCCATGAAGTATGGCCAGTTCCTGAAGATTAGGTCCCGGTCCTCTTGGGAAATGAACTCGAAGATGTAGTATCCCTTTCCAACGTCGTAGCAGGTCACACTATTCTTTATTAACGGTCTCCAGTTTCTTTGTATCCAGTTGTCTGTTGTCCTGGTTGAGGGCCAAAGCCCCATCAACTGACCTACTAGTCCTCACTCTGAAAGAGAGATTGCTACTTTCATTGGTTGTTCCGGGGGAAGATTGATTTCTGGAATGTCCTCCAATCGTCTTACAAAGCTCGAAGGTTCTCCTGGGGAAGCCTTCTTCGTGCAGGCTGTGATCAGTTTAATGAAGGACGCAGAGGGGGAGGGAGGGGGCGGTGGCTCCCCTCCGTCCTGACTTTCCATGGCAGCCGAACCCTGCCAGTGCTAACCCTAGAGTCCTCAGCACGTCAAACCCCGTGCGTTTTCGTAGAAGTTGACAGAATACATTACATTATACATTAATCATCATTAATACTCTAATTTAAACCTTACATTTATGTAATAATGTATTAATACTTTAAAAATGTATCAATGTATTATATCAATAGATTATAGTATACATTAATATAATAATGTCATTAATAGTCATGACTATAAGAAATCATGGTGGTGGTCCATAGTGAACCATAACCATTTTTAATAAATATATTAATACCTTAATATGCATTAATGTATTACTTTAATGGAATATTCTATATAATGTATTAATACATTATTAATGTATTAATATATTAAAACATTAATATTTATACTATTATTTTAATGTATTATTTTAATAATTTATTAATATTTATTTTTTACATTATATTAACTTATTAATACTTTAATAATGTATTACTAATGTTATTTAGGTCAATGTAATACTATTTTATTAATGTATTAGCTTTTTTAATGTATAAATTAATTAATAAGTTACATTATTAATATATCAATTAATTAATACCTTGTACATTATACATTAATGTTAATTAATAATTTATTTTATACATTACATTATTAATACTTTTTTATGTATTACTACTTTATTAATGTATTATTTTAATGGTATATTAATACTTTAATAGTGCATTTAGGATTTTCATATATTCACGAGCTTCACAGTGAAACTAGGCGTTGGTCAATTCCTAAAACGCCATGGGATGAAAGAGTGCGTCACCTTTGTGACACTAATAAGGTTGAAGATAAAAAGCACTTTCTCTTAGATTGTCCAGTCTATACCCATATTAGATCTCATTTTCAAAATATTGATCACACTACCAACCTTCCTAACCTCTTAAGTCAACAAAAGTATGGTGATCT
>JZKD02S1748348.1:54265-85604 GCA_000966675.3 Picea glauca
AGAGAGAGAGAGAGAGAGAGAGATTTATAACCACAAATATTGTAGAATCTCATTGTTGTTGTGCACTTTAGAATTTCAAAAGATTGTAAGAGGCAATATTGAACATTCCTATGAGATTAAGTTCTCAGTTGAACTATAAAATATGAGTATTGTGATTAATTCAAGTGATTAAGAAAAAATGAAAAAGATTATAAAGAGTCTTTGGAATTACATAGTGAGTTTGATTTCACATTAAAAGTAACATGTTATTAGTTTATTATTAATATAGATTCATTTCAACTTCATCTCTAATAAAAGAGACTTTGGAATTACATAGTGAGTTTGATTTCACATCAAAACTAACATGTTATTAGTTTATTATTAGTATAGATTCATTTCAACTTCATCTCTAATAAAAGAGATTTTGGAATTACATAGTGAGTTTGATTTCACATCAAAAGTAACATGTTATTAGTTTATTATTAATATAGATTCATTTCAACTTCATCTTTAATAAGCATATAGATGAATCAAAATAAATAAAAAAACATAACATCAAAAATAGTATGTCATTTGTTTATTATTAATATAGATTTATTTTAACTTCATCTCTAATAACATAAAAAATAGTATTTCATTACTTTATTATTAATATAGATTTATTTTAACTTCATCTTTAATAATAAACATAGACGGATAAAAAGAAATAAAAACATTATAGATACTTAAAAAACCTTATCTCTAATAAATATACATATATAAATCAAAATAAACATATAAATAGATCAAAAGAAATAAAAACATAATATTCTCAATACTTAAAACATCCATACTTTTGATGGATCTATGGTTATTTATTTTATTATAATTTTTTGAAATTATAATTTTTTTAGATGCTTAAAAAATTCATATTTTAAATGGATATATATAATTATAAATTTTTGTAATTAGTAAAAATTTTTTTATTATAGATTTTTTAATTATTATAATATTGTTTATAAAAGTTTTATAATTATTATGATTTTCTTTAATTATTATGGTCTTTTTTATTAACATTATTGACATTTTTTAATTTATTTATCATTTCTAAATTTATTTATTTTTCTCATTCAAGTAAGTACAACTTGTATATGGTGTCAGCCAAGTGGGAATACAATAAGTACAATTTGTAGATATACTTTTGAATAAGTACAATTTGTATATATACTATTTACAAAATAAAGATAACAGTTTGAGAAGAATATCAATGATTTTTAATGAAAATACATTTTGTAAATATATCATTTACCAAAGTAAAAAACAATTTGTATATATACAAATTGCAAAGTAAAGATAGCTATTTGAGAAGAATATCAATTATTTATTTATTTATTTTTATGCTGGTGGAATCGGCAACTGGGCCGGTCTCGTCCCCGAGGTGTAGGACAGTCGGTGACGGAGTGTGTTGTTAAGCCACTCCGTGATGTTAAAGTCACCGGTTTGAAACCTGCGGGGACAAAAAATCCACAGGTTAATCGCAGGTCCTGCACAAATTAACAAACAAAAAAACAAACAAAAAAAAAACTGGGCCGGTCTCGATTCCGACCGCTACCAATACGTATGCCCCTTCCGCAGGCACAGGTAAGTCGGGGGGATTTGAACTTGAAACCTCATCGTATATAACAAGCTATATCACGACACTTGCCAATTGAGCTGCCCCCGGGGGCTCGAATATCAATTATTTTTAATGAAAAAACACTTTGTAAATATATCATTAGCCAAAGTAAAATGCACTATTGAAGAAGAATATAAATGATTTTTAATAAAAAAATTATCAAATATTTTTAATAAAAAAAATTATTTGAGAAGAATATCAATTATTTTTAATGAAAAAACACTTTGTAAATATATTATTAGCCAAAGTAAAAAGCACTATTGAAAATATTTTTAAAAACACTTTTTTAAAAATATTTGTAAATTTGATATTTGTACTCGTCATGAAAAGAATATAAATGATTTTTAATAAAAAAAATTATCAAATATTTTTAATAAAAAAAATTATCAAATTATCATGACGAGTACAATAATTTGTATATATACCATTAGCCAAAGCAAAGAATGCCAATAAAGAAGAATATCAATGATTTTTAATTTAAAAAACTATTATATTATCGAAATATCAATGATCATATAGCAAAGGAGGGCTTGTCATTCTCATGACATCACAAAAATCTTAAGGCACGAGAGTCATAAATATGAGTGGTATATATATTTCAAAATTTCTGTAGAGGAAATAATAGGCAAATGCAATTAAGCAAATAATATGTAAAATGGCTTAATAATGAGCTTATAAGTAGACTAACAACAAATGCTTCTAGAAGAAGATAGCATAAATTTGAAAAAAAAAATAAACTTTGAGATACAAAACTGTTACATTTTTTAATAAATTAATTTAAATATTTATTATAATGAAATCTAAAATATAAGAAATGAAAAAAAAAAAATCACCAAAATGAAATTCAAAATACAAGAAATGAGAATAAAAAAAAAATTGTGTTATAAGTGAACTCGGGGAGGATCCTTAAAAAGTTGCAGAACATATCCTCTCTTTAAAAGCTATTTCTTTGATTGCTAATATAAACATGAGATGCATTTTATAGTGCTCAAGAAGTGGGATGCCAATGCAGCTTTCACAAACACTCATAATTCGATTGGTAGCCTGATATCATACAAAACACCCATTATACTAATATCAACCATGAGGACTTGGCATGAAACGTTTAGTTGGCCTATTCCATTCACCCCTTGTCAATGAATTATAACATTTTAGTATTTACGATAAAGCTGGAGTTGAAATTAAAATTAACTATTTTTAAGCAATCCAAAATACAATCTCCCAAATATAGTAAAATTAGTATATAATCCAACCTAAACAACTAAAGGCTTTCCAGAAAAAATCAATCCAATTCAAAGAAAATAAAAATCAAAATAAGTAATAAGAAAAAACAAAATAGACACCAAATATTTTGCATAATAATAAATTTTATTTTTTACCAAATCAAAAATTAAATATGTTGATATACAAATTTAAACTAATACATTGGTAAATCTGCAAACAAATTCACAACCTTAAAGATTTTAACATTGTAAAATAACCAATAAATGTATATATGATACAAATTCAACCTATTAAAACTTTGCATATATAAAATTTAAACAAATACTAGGATATATAAATTTTAAGTAGATACCCGTATATATATGAGACAACATTTGCCATGCAAAATTCCCTGTAGAGATCGCACCAAGAACAGAAAAGAAATTAAAGGAAGAATGTCCGTGAATGTTGGAAGAAATGCCGATGAATGTTAGAAAGTAGAGGACTTTCGGTGGTTGAAGCCACTTCACAGAACTGCTTCGTATATACATGTACAAGCAAATGGGGTGCTTGCGCCCTACCTGACCCGCTCGGGAAAGCCCTTTCCTCTGTCTTGCATTTCTTCTTATTTGATCATGCTAAAACCCTATTGTAGCTTATGGGTGAATGCACGGAGGGCATTGAGGCGGTGGAGAGGAAAATGACAACCCTATTGTAGCTTATGGGTGAATGCACGGAGGGCATTGAGGCGGTGGAGAGGAAAATGACACTTGGTAGAATAAAACAACACTTGGACAGTTGTAAATTGGTATGGAACTATCTCTTAACCGGGGGAAAGGCAACGCTAAAAAGAATAATATAGGTTTTTTTTTAGTTTATTTTGTAAGTATATTATTTCATGAGTAGCATTGTAATGATATATTAATTATGAGTAGAAAAGTGATTTGTTATAAGGTGTTTAGGTCAAAGTATGATCGATAGGTATTTGGTAGTAAATGTTTGAAAGTGTTTCATATCATGTATAGAAGTATGGACTAAGTCAAATAGTTCATGTATAGAAGTATGATTACAATATAGAAGAATCTAGAAGGTATGCAACAAAGAAGACAAGCATGCCTCTTCTTGTTTTCGTAGTGAGACATAAGCAACATTCTTCATTTTTTCATAGCGTTCTAAGGAGAAGGCTGGTGCTATTCACATTCCTTCTATAGTAGTAGTGTGTGACATTGTTGTGAAGGTCAAGCCTTGATGTTCAATGTTTCCAATGTCAATGGTAGACCTTGTCAAGGTCATGCCTTGAGATTTATGGATAGTTAATGTCTAGGCCGTCTTAAGAGGGATTTGTTTCTTGTTATTCCTTTGTATGGGTGGAATTGGTACATGCTTTGGTTGGGTTTGGTCACATGGAGGGCCAATGTATTTATTAAATTCCACAACAACATATGTTGGCAAATTTGGAGGGTTAGTTCCTGGTGCATATACAATTTGCATGACTACTCCGAGAGCACCATAGACTAATCCTTCTTGGACCCATAAATTGCAAGATAACATAACTCGTTGGCCTATACACAACAAGATATGTTTTTCCAATTGGTCATCATCATGACGGTGTGCATTTGAAGCACCAAGTAATTCTACAGCACTGCGTGCGATTGGCTTATTCAAGGATTGAAGCATGAACTTGTTATGGTTGTCGACAATAATGTTTGTTGAAAATAGGTGGATTGAAGAAGCAGACAATAGACGTTCTTCAACGGATAAGAATATGTCAATCCTATATTGAAGGAGGTTCCAATCATCAATGGTTGGTGTAGCATTGTGACGGTTGGCTAACAATTGGCAGAAGCGGGACTGGGTGACATAGATGCCTTGTTGCCAGAATATTGTTTCCAACTTGACTACAGTGGTAAAGGTTGTCCATAAGCTCCTTCGTGGAGTTTCTCCTGCATAAAGAGTTTTTTCCATTACCAATGGTAATTGACCCAAGTCACCCACAATAATTATTGAACAAGAACCGAATGAGCAGTGATTTTTTTTTCTAGAAATGCCTCACGCAAGCGACTTTCAATTTGCACAAAAAGTGTAGATCCTATGAAGCTCATCTCATCAATTAGAATGCAGTGAATATGTTTCAGCTCTTCTTGGAACACTGCAAGGGACTGACCATGTAAATGCCTCATGTCCTTGATAGGAATCCTAAGTTTTTCATGTATAGTGGTCGCATGTATGTTAAATGTTGAAACTCCAGTAGGGGCAAGAAGCAATAGTGGGCTATGGCCAGAGGGTGCTTGAGAAGATAGTGCTTCTTTGATGTAGTGTATAAGGTAGGATTTTCCTGTGCTTGTAGTGCCTTGGATGATCATCTTCAATGGTTCTTTTGGTTCTTTTGCTTCTAAGTGATCCATGATGATGTCGAATGCAATGTGTTGATTTGTAGAAAGTGTATTTATGGAAGGACATAACAGATTCATTTCTTGTAGTACTGTCGTATTCCTTCGATGATAGTTGATGAAGCTTGGTGTAGTGTCTAATGTATCTTGTGATACTTTGAGTTGATCCCATAGGTGGGAAGTGTCAATCTCTTGAAGCCCCAACATATCAAGATAAGTGAAATTGATATTGCCGGTAGGTACCAATCTTGATAAAGATTTCTATTCATTCATCTCCATGTTTGGTTGTATGTTAGTATGGATATGCTCATCTTTATATGTTTGGTCATTAGGAGTGGGCATTGGGATGTGATCTACATACCATACATGGTAGTGATCTCTTATGGTCTCTCATGTAGCCACAATGTCTTCATTTGAAAGGCCTATATCTTTAGAGAAGGAGCGAAAGGGTTTGTATAAAAGAAGCTCACTCCAAAAGAACTCAACAAAGTTACCAGAATATTTGTTTGGAATCGTAGTAAAAAGTGGCCATACATGGACAATTGCGGGATGTTTCTTTTTTTCCACTTTTCATTTTTTGGTGCTTGGTTATATGTCCAGTGTTTTGCGAGGTCAAACAAACATACAGGTTCGAGAAAAATAGGATGTATTAGATATGCATCAATGAAAGTGGATCCAGATAAATAGTTAGGAAAATCATAGGAGATTCGACGAAATATTTGACGACCAACATTGAGTTTGGTAAAGGTGTGACTGCATGTGACAAGGGATAACTTTTGGAGTATATGGAAAGTTTCTTGGGCACTTGTGTCACAGTTTACAATTGCTTCTGAGTGCAAGTGGCGATAAGCAGTTGAGGCAGGGTCATATAGATGTGACGTAGATGCAATTTTGGTCAACATATGGTGGTAGGTCTCTGATCTCCCCTCTACTTTGGAAGCATATTTGACAATGTATTTTAGAATTGCATAGCGAGAGAGGACTGGTTGGCAATCTACATTTGTTCTCCATGCTTAGAGTATGTTAGAATTATGGATATTGAGGCGCTCATCATTGCGTGCTAGCCGATATGTCTTTTGACCCATTTAATCAATGTAGAGTGATGAATCCATTTGTACCTTCCAAGGGAATTTATACCTGCATTCGAGTGTAGTTCCTTTTCTACAGAGACCTATTTTCTCATTGCACTTTGTATGTCTTTGAACTCGATTTAAGAGTTGTTCATAGTCCTCAAGTGGGTTGGATGAAAATATCTCCTTTGTATCTAGTAAGCAAGGGCCATCTTCAATGGATTGATGCATAGCCATGTGTGTGTCATGGTTTTCTCTAGGATTGGACAGGCTGTAACATAGTTATCAAAGAAACTCTTTGCAACATAGATTTGATTTGGGTCTTCCCAATTTAATCTTTCCATGTTTGGAGCATCAACAAGCCACAAAAAGACATGTATATGTGCAGAGCCATGTTGTTTCCATTCATACTTGCAAAATGGATATGAAATTATTAGTAAAGAGCATATAAATGTATAGGTTCGGTAGAGGTAATTGCAAGTAGTATACATTGTGTACCTATACCAATAGCCAATTGCGTGCATTTGTTTTGCAGTATCTCCTCATGGAAGATTGAAAACCTTTTGGGCATGTAAGAAGCTACAGTGTGAGGGCAATAAATGACATTGTCTATACGCCAACGTTGATGAAGCATTGGGTCAAGAGGTCTACCCTTTTGCAGAACTGCGTGCAAGTCTGGCCATTTTGTGTCTGCTACACTGAGAGTGAAAAACAAAGTTGGGCATTGAAGTTGTGTGATCATGTATGTTATCTCGGTCCTTCGCATGGTCCAAAATTCTCTAGTCCCATGTAGATGTGCTCAGAATATCATGACTTGTTCTGAGATTTTGTCTGCATGGAGTTCTTTGAGATGCACACACAATTCTTGAATTGTGCTGGGTGTGTTATGATTTTTTCTTTGTTTGAAAAAAAATGTATTTGTTGATTGACTTCGATGGCACATAATCAAATCGCAGAGGTAGTATCTGAAATGAGGATAACTACCAAACCTATTGTCATGGTATCTCATTAAGTGTATTGTATAAGTATCAAGTGGTATGTTTCTCATGCGCGGTTGGCAAGGAAGGGCATCTCTAGTGGGGAAAAGAGTAGGAAATGCCATGTTGAATAGACCCTCTGTGTTGTACTCATTGATTGGGGATAGGAAAATTGTTGGCCATTCAATTGTATTTGTTGAAAACTTACTTGTAGTGTTAAC
Organism: Picea glauca; assembly: GCA_000966675.3. NCBI lineage: Eukaryota > Viridiplantae > Streptophyta > Pinopsida > Pinales > Pinaceae > Picea > Picea glauca. The sequence goes on from JZKD02S1748348.1 coordinate 61,760, forward strand.
AAATGCTCTTATTTTTTCCATTTCTCATTGTTTATTAGAAAATATAAAGGCAAAGGAAGACATTGGTTGCTCATCTTGGCAAACATCATGGTGTTCTAAAGAGATATTTGGTTCTTCAGTGGGAGAAGTTAAAGTTTTTGTAGAGACAACATGGAGTCAAGTGGAGACATTAGTGTGCATAGTGGGAAGTGAGACAAACATGTTTTGGTCAATTTGTATGTCATTGTAATATTTGTCATTTTGTATCTTTTAGAGCAATGCATTAATGACATGAGATTTTAACACATAAAAATCATAACATTTCCCCTTTCCTCCATGTCTCTTGACAACTAAGATATCAAGTTCTGAAAGGTGATGGGGAAAGAAAGTTTCTATGTAAAGGATTTGTTGTGGGAAACTAATAGTGTGGCCACTATATTTGTATTGTCTACCTCGAGCATGCCTAACTTGCAATATGGGGATAACTCAAGCAATTAACATTTCCTCGACCTGTGTAAGTATTGACAGAATTGTGGGTTGGTCACCAGGGTCCATATTATTCCATTTAGAGAAACAATGCCCATTATTTTCTCTATGACAACGATTACAAATGTGTCCATTCGGAGATGGGCAAGTAGGAATTCCAGGATATGATTCCATACATGTAGTGCATGTATGTATGTTAGACAAAGCATCAATACGTTTTTAGAAAGATTGGGAAGCATTTGTATGGGGTTTACATTATATAAAATGTGTTGGTAATTCCACACAAGGTTGGTTTTGGTTTATAAGTGAAGTCTCTCTAAGTCTATCCAGGTTTTTTTTTTTTTTAAGGTTTTTTTATTTGACGTTGTTCATTTTGTTGGATCCTAGATGTAGATAGAGGAGTGGTCACCAAGATAGTGGTTTTTGTATTAATAGTGTAATTGTTCCATCTATTTCTTTTTTTTTTGGTTTATTTATGTAGCATGAAGTGTATGGCGTTGGCGATTGTATAGAGTCTTGTTGGGAAGTTGAATTTGTGAAGATTTTATGTGCAGATTATTTGATGGCATCCATTGTTGAAAGAGAACATGCCTTTCTAATGATCTTGAGAGACCTTCACTAGTGGTGTTTGTTGTTGTAGTTGGCAACATTGGGGCAATTCTTGTGCCAGATGAAATTGCCTATAAGAGAAAAAATAAAATAAAATTGTAGTTATAATTCAAAGCGCTCACTATCACATTTTGTAGGTTTGATAACATGTTTTTGTAAGGATAATCTCAAAATAGTTATACAAACAATAGTTTTTATTTTAATATGTTTTAAGTGAATGCATAGGTTGGATTTCTTCCATACAAATGTTATAGAGAAGATTAAAAAACTCCAAAACAAAAAAAGTTTATATAATATGTATATGCACAAAAGCAGGGAAATTACAAGTTGGTGTTTGAAAAAAACAACCATAACACTTTGGAAGCACTATTTATCCAACAATTAAGGGACCATGATATTCTCTTTTGGATTTGATATGTGATCAATTTTATCACTTGCAATCACAATGGTTTTGATTTGTTTTGTATTGGAAAATGTTTCTTCATGCACTACAAGTTTGAACAAGTAGCTATGAAAGAACAACTTTCCAAAGATGTTCGTGATTTTTTTGGTATTTTCCTCATATTCATATTCATATAAATTCTTTGTAGAAACACTTATAAGTTTTTCGATGGCTTATTGAAATGTTGTAACATTGGTCTTGCTTGTTTGGTCTTCAATGCTGAACTGGAAAATATACCTATACTCACATTCAAAAACATGTTGATTGCACCTTTGGAAGTTCCAAACACCATCTTCAATAGGTGTGCGTTTTTTTTACACTTTCGATCTTTGAATCTAAGTGGGCATGCAATATACCAACAATTGTTTGTATTTAAAGAAGCAATAGGTTCCTCAACCAAAATGAATTTAGGGTTTGGACCTTTACCAATTCCCTCATTTTCTATGTCAACCAAGTGTTTTTGAATAGAAGGGTGCCCTCCTGAAGCTCCATGTGTAGATAAGGAGTGACAAGTTAGATCTGTTAAAGGGTTATCAAACCAAGCTCTCATATCTTGGGATTCTTTGAGAATACGATTGATGGAAAGTTGGGATGTGAAGTTTGTAGTAATTGATATCCTATCAAAATCAATTACTTTTATTGCTTTCAGAGCGATTATTGGAAAGGTATTTAAGATAGAATATTGGTGTAGATTATGTTTGTTGCAAAAGACTCCCCATAATGTGACCTCTATACTATACCCTAACGTGTCTTTTAGTTGGAGGGTTCTCTTATGTGTCTTTGTTCCATTCCTTCTCATGATGGTTGTTAAAGGGCTAATGGAGATAGCAATTCCAATAATATCAACTATAGAGTTGCTGACTAAAGTTGGTACCAAATTAATAGGAGTGAACAAAAAGTTGTGGTCTGATATTGAATGATCATCCTCTAAACAAACTTCAATGGTCGAGGTAATATCTAGAGTTATTTCCCAATCATTTTTTAAATGGTTGAATTCTTTTTTTGCAAGCTTGATGTACGCTTTTGAGATGATGTAAATTTTGCCAATGTTTATAGAAGGATGACAATTTTTCGCTTGGATGTTGAAGCAGGTAATGTGTATTTCACCATTTTTTGCATCAATAACATCGAAACTAAATACATGGCCAAGCCCTTTAGCATTGGTGAATGTGTGTAGATCATTTTTTGAAAGTACTCTGACTTTTAGAGTCTAGTCCTTTAGGGATGCATGCAAAGATGCAATATGTGTAATTTTTGGGGGTGTATTAGTAGGTTCTAATGGTCGTTTTGTAGAAGAACTTACATCTTCTATCAATGTTGGTGCACTAACAATGTCTTCTTTAAAAGTATGCACTTGTATTTCATGCACTATTAGAATCCTGCAGAAAGAGTAAAAACAATGTAAAATTAGCACTTGCATTATTGGTCACATAGCAGGGAATGTAAAATGTGGTTGGTGTGTGTGATGCATGTAAAAATTAAAGGAATGTGTAGAGGGAAAATCAAGATAATAATTGTATAAAATATAACTAAGCTTGAGCCATGTGAAGAAGGTAAAGTGAATACATACTTGTTGTCTTGGATAGATCTACAAGTAAAGTCCTGTAGTTCAACCAAGGACCCTTTTTCTATTTGAGATGACGTGAAATAATGACCAAGTGTTGAGGAAAATAAGATTCGCAATGTATTGGATCCATCAGATAGGACTACTGAGTAACGATTTTCTAATGTTAATTTGAAGTCCATAATTTGTATAATAGGATTGCAAATAAGCTCTCCATTTCCAATCATTGTAAGTGAGTTTGTTTTCAAAGAAGATGTCATACCTTTTATATATATTTTTTAAAGTGGAAGTACAAGGGAGATGAAATACCACATAGGAAAAATACAATCAAGGAATGTAGTAAGTAAAATATAATGGATACAAATGGAATTAAAAGAAAATACATATGCGAGTAGAGGAAAAAAATATGTGTTAAAGTATAAACATATTTTTTGATGTATCGTTGTAACTATTTGAAAAAAAAAAGGTATGTAATTTTGTAGCGATTAAGAAGGAATAAACATGAGATGATTGGAAAAGAAAAACATGACATAGTAGGAGAGGAAATGTAAAAACTAAAAATGTAAATATATGTTATTATGTAAGGAAAGATGTTTAAGAAGGAATAAATAATGTTTTTTTCTATTATTATTTTTAAACGTTTTTCACATACAATCTACATAAAAACGATTTTCTTTATTATTATTCACATACAATTTAAAATCTGTATATGAGGGATGTAGATATGATTACAAGTAGGAATATCATGTTATATATAAAAAAAGTGAAGTCATAGAATATAGTTATGTTCAAAATTTAGAAATAGTCATTGCCTTCAACTATGCCTTGATTGTTTTTTCTAGATCTCTCAACATGAGCTTTAACATAGGCCTTTCATCGCCTTCAACTGTCCCTTTAATGGGTTTTTTCTGGTATGCTTTTAATACCACGATTTTTTTTTCTCTCTACTTGTACTCGCTTTAGTAGACTTGTCAACATGAACTTTAAGACCATTTTGAGCTAATCGTTGTTTTGGTTCATGTTGCAATGCTTATTGCACACTATCATAGATTATTCCAAAGCCTTTAGAGAATGAGTCGGATGTATGAAAATAAGAGATGGATATTGTTTGTGGATCATAAATAATAAATTTCTAGCAAGTTCTTCTTTCAGATATGGTCTTGAAAGGTCCCTCTGCTAGGATGAATAACACAGATTTGGAATTTTCTTCTATGTTGTTGGAGGTCATCAAAAAAATGTCAAATGCAAAGTGTATGTCATGCTAGTGTGTCCTTCATTCCTATGCATGTTGGTGATTTTGAAATGAGAAGGTGTCTATACGAAATACTCTCAAGAGAATGTAAACAACATAGTTAGTTTTTTCTTGGAAATGCAAAAAAAGTGTTATTACAGTCCATAGTTACAGAAGAATATAAACAAGTTCAAGCATAACAATAAAGAATATGGAAAATAATTGATATAAAAAATATGTTTAAAGTGTAAATAGAAAAATGGAAATAATTAATGTGTAAATAGAAATATGGTTGGGTGAAGTGGAGATGGAGTGGAAAAAATATTCATATATTTCCTAAAATAACATGAATAACCTAATAGTGTTGGTAATGTTTATAAATATTCAATGCAACCTAATTCATATTAAAATATATTACCTAAGATGAATAATAATGTATATGATTGATGGTGGGTCCCTCGTTAAATGGGGTCAAGGAAATGTCCATTGTCAGTCTACCATCTAACTTGGAATATGTAAGGAGGTCTTCATAAGTCCACACAACCCTTACTCCTGACATAAGATAACATTTCTCACCCATTAAATTCCGAGTTTGAGTAGCAGTGTCAAATTCTACTCTACAATGTTTCCATCTTAATATAATAAAGAAGAATAAAATAATGACTATTTACGTTCCATCTTCAATCTGTATTTGTATTAATTCAAAAAAAATCTTCAAACTCTTATTTACAATGTGTCCGGAAAATATCCCTAGATTAGTATCCTGAAATTATATTTATACCAGATCCCTTTATGATTGTTGGTTTGTGATCTCCTAACTCCTAGGGATAAACAATTACAAGAATTGCAAACCCCAACCATTTGCATGATTATCATTTATTTTTCTATCGTCTCGATAATATAAGTTTTCAACAATGATACTTCATTGTTTTACCGAAGTATCTCCTTCTTTTGACCTGATACATTCAATACATTTTTCAAGAAGATGTACGGAATTTCTGGGAGGCTCTGGAAGTTCCTTTGCTTCAAATAAATAGAATTTTCTCTGAGTTTCTAGAAGCAGATCTTCAATCCCCTTACCAATAAACTTAATTGATTGCAATTTTAAGTTTTGCTTCACTAGCCACCTGTCTATTAGAGTAACATCCATTTCCTTTAATTGTGAAATTTCCATTTGAAATTTGTTCAAACCCTCTTTAAAATTTAACTGGTGTCTTACAATGTTTATNAGAGCCATGATGTTTCCATTCATACCTGCAAAATGGATATGAAATTATTAGTAAAGAGCATATAAATGTATAGGTTCGGTAGAGGTAATTGCGAGTAGTATACATTGTGTACCTATACCAATAGCCAATTGCGTGCATTTTTTTTGCAGTATCTCCTCATGGAAGATTGAAAACCTTTTGGGCATGTAAGAAGCTATAGTGTGAGGGCAATAAATGACATTGTTTGTACGCCAACATTGATGAAGCATTGGATCAAGAGGTCTACCCTTTTGCAGAACTGCGTGCAAGTCTGGCCATTTTGTGTCTGCTACACTTAGAGTGAAAAACAAGGTTGGGAATTGAAGTTGTGTGATCATGTATGTTAGCTCAGTCCTTCGCATGGTCCAGAATGCTCTAGTCCCACATAGATGTGCTCAGAAGATCATGACTTGTTTTGGGATTTTGTCTGCATGGAGTTCTTTGAGATGCACACACAATTCTTGAATTGTGCTGGGTGTGTTATGATTTGTGCTTTGTTTGAAAAAAATGTAGTTGTTGATTGACTTCAATGGCGCATAATCAAATTGCAGAGGTAGTATCTGAAACGAGGATAACTACCAAACCTATTGTCATGGTATCTCATTTAGTGTATTGCATAAGTATCAAGTGGTATGTTTCTCATGCGCGGTTGGAAAGGAAGGGCATCTCCAGTGGGGAAAAGAGTAGGAAATGCCATGTCGAATAGACCCTCTATGTTGTACTCATTGATTGGGGATAGGACAATTGTTGGCCATTCAATTGTATTTGCTGAAAACTTATTTGTAGTGTTAACAAATGCTCTTATTTTTTCTATTTCTCATTGTGTATTAGGAAATATAAAGGCAAAGGAAGACATTGGTTTCTCATCTTGGCAAACATCATGGTGTTCTAAAGAGTTGGTTCTTCAGTGGGAGAAGTTAAAGTTTCTGTAGAGACAACATGGAGTCGAGTGGAGACATTAGTGCGCATAGTGGGAAGTGAGACAAACGTGTTTTGGTCAATTTGTATGTCATTGTAATATTTTTCATTTTGTATCTTTTAGAGCAATGCATTGATGACATGAGATCTTATCACATAAAAATCATAACATTTCCCCTTTCCTCCATGTCTCTTGACAACTAAGATATCAAGCTCTGAAAGGTGATGGGGAAAGAAAGTTGCTATGTAAAGGATTTGTTGTGGGAAACTAATAGTGTGAACACTATATTTATATTGTCCACCTCGAGCATGCCTAACTTGCAATATGGGGCTAACTCGAGCAATTAACATTTCCTCAACCTGTGTAAGTATTGACAGAATTGTGGGTCGGTCACCAGGGTCCATATTATTCCATTTGGAGAAATGATGCCCATTATTTTCTCTATGACAACGATTACAAATGTGTCCATTCGGAGATGGGCGAGTAGGAATTCCAGGATATGATTCCATACATGTAGTGCATGCATGTATGTTAGACAAAGCATCAATACATTTTCAGAAAGATTGGGAAGCATTTGTATGGGGTTTATAAAATGTGTTGGTAATTCCACACAAGGTTGGTTTTGGTTTATAAGTGAAGTCTCTCTAAGTCTATCCAATTTTTATTTTTTTTAAGCATATTTTATTCGACGTTGTTCATTTTGTTGGATCCTAGATGTAGATAGAGGAGTGGTGACCAAGATAGTGGTTTTTGTATTAATAGTGTAATTGTTCCATCTATTTCTTTTTTTTTTTGGTTTATTTATGTAGCCTGAAGTGTATGGCATTGGCGATTGTATAGAGTCTTGTTGGGAAGTTGAATTTGTGAAGATTTTATGTGCAGATTATTTGATGGCATCCATTGTTGAAAGAGAACATGCCTTTCTAATGATCTTGAGAGACCTTCACCAGTGGTGTTTGTTGTTGTAGTTGGCAACATTGGGGCAATTCTTGTGCCAAATGAAATTGCCTATAAGAGAAAAAATAAAATAAAATTGTAGTTATAATTCAAAGCGCTCACTATCACATTTTGTAGGTTTGATAACATGTTTTTGTAAGGATATTCTCAAAATAGTTATACAAACAATAGTTTTTATTTTAATATGTTTTAAGTGTATGCATAGGTTGGATTTCTTCCATACAAATGTTATAGAGAAAATTAAAAAATTCCAAAACAAAAAAAGTTTATATAATATGTATATGCACAAAAGCAAGGAAATTACAAGTTGTTGTTTGAAAAAAACAACCATAACACTTTGGAAGCACTATTTAGCCAACAATTAAGGGACCATGATATTCTCTTTTGGATTTGATATGTGATCAATTTTATCACTTGCAATCACAATGGTTTTGATTTGTTTTTTATTGGAAAATGTTTCTTCATGCACTACAAGTTTGAACAAGTAGCTATGAAAGAACAACTTTCCAAAGATGTCCATGATTTTTTTGGTATTTCCCTCGTATTCATATTCATATAAATTCTTTGTAGAAACACTTATAAGTTTTTCGATGGCTTCTTGAAATGTTGTAACATTGGTCTTGCTTGTTTGGTCTTCAATGCTGAACTGGAAAATATACCTGTACTCACATTCAAAAACATGTTGATTGCACCTTTGGAAGTTCCAGACACCATCTTCAATAGGTGTGCGTTTTTTTTTACACTTTTGATCTTTGAATCCAAGTGGGCATGCAACATACCAACAACTGTTTGTATTTAAAGAAACAATAGGTTCCTCAACCAAAATGAATTTAGGGTTTGGACCTTTACCAATTCCCTCATTTTCTATGTCAACCAAGTGTTTTTGAATAGAAGGGTGCCCTCCTGAAGCTCCATGTGCAGATAAGGAGTGACAAGTTAGATCTGTTAAAGGGTTATCAAACCAGGCTCTCAAATCTTGGGCTTCTTTGAGAACACGATTGATGGAAAGTTGGGATGTGAAGTTTGTAGTAATTGATATCCTATCAAAATCAATTACTTTTATTGCTTTTAGAGCGATTATTGGAAATGTATTTGAGACAGAATATTGGTGTAGATTATGTTTGTTGCAAAAGGCTCCCCATAATGTGACCTCTATACTATACCTTGATGTGTATTTTAGTTGGAGGGTTCTCTTATGTGTCTTTGTTCCATTCTTTCTCATGATGGTTGTTAAAGGGCTAATGGAGATAGCAATTCCAATAATATCAACTATAGAGTTGCTGACTAAAGTTGGTACCAAATTAATAGGAGTGAACAAAAAGTTGTGGTTTGATATTGAATGATCATCCTCTAAACAAACTTCAATGGTCGAGGTAATATCTAGAGTTATTTCCCAATCATTTTTTAAAGGGTTGAATTCTTTTTTTGCAAGCTTGATGTACGCTTTTGAGATGATGTAAATTTTGCCAATGTTTATGGAAGGATGGAAATTTTTTGCTTGGATGTTGAAGTAGGTAATGTGTATTTCACCATTTTTTGCATCAATAACATCGAAACTAAATACATGGCCAAGCCCTTTAGCATTGGTGAATGTGCGTAGATCAGTTTTTGAAAGTACTCTGACTTTTAGAGTCCAGTCCTTTAGGGATGCATGCAAAGATGCAATATGTGTAATTTTTGGGGGTGTATTAGTAGGTTCTAATGGTCGTTTTGTAGAAGAACTTACATCTTCTATCAATGTTGGTGCACTAACAATGTCTTCTTTAAAAGTATGCACTTGTATTTCATGCACTATTAGAATCCTGCAGAAAGAGTAAAAACAATGTAAAATTAGCACTTGCATTATTGGTCACATAGCAGGGAATGTAAAATGTGGTTGGTGTGTGTGATGCATGTAAAAATTAAAGGAATGTGTAGAGGGAAAATCAAGATAATAATTGTATAAACTATAACTAAGCTTGAGCCATGTGAAGAAGGTAAAGTGAATACATACTTGTTGTCTTGGATAGATCTACAAGTAAAGTCCTGTAGTTCAACCAAGAACCCTTTTTCTATTTGAGATGACGTGAAATAGTGACCAAGTGTTGAGGAAAATAAGATTCGCAATGTATTGGATCCATCAGATAGGACTACCGAGTAACGATTTTCTAATGTTAATTTGAAGTCCATAATTTGTATAATAGGACTGCAAATAAGCTCTCCATTTCCAATCATTGTAAGTGAGTTTGTTGTCAAAGAAGATGCCATACCTTTGATATTTTTTTTTAAAAGTGGAAGTACAAGGGAGCTGAAATACCACATAGGAAAAATACAATCAAGGAATGTAGTAAGTAAAATATAATGGATACAAATGGAATTAAAGGAAAATACATATGCGAGTAGAGGAAAAAAATATGTGTTAAAGTATAAACATATTTGTTGATGTATGGTTGTAACTATTTGAAAAAAAAAAGGTATGTACTTTTGTAACGATTAAGAAGGAATAAACATGAGATGATAGGAAAAGAAAAACATGACATAGTAGGAGAGGAAATGTAAAAACTAAAAATGTAAATATATGTTATTATGTAAGGAAAGACGTTTAAGAAGGAATAAATACTGTTTTTTTCTATTATTATTTTTAAATGTTTTTCACATACAATCTACATAAAAATGATTTTCTTTATTAATATTCACATACAATTTAAAATATGTATATGAGGGATGTAGACATGCTTACAAGTAGGAATATCATGTTATATAAAAACAAAGTGAAGTCATAGAATATAGTTATGTTCAAAATTTAGAAATAGTCATTGCCTTCAACTATGTCTTGATTGTTTTTTCTAGATCTCTCAACATGAGCTTTAACATAGGCCTTTCATCGCCTTCAACTATCCCTTTAATGGGTTTTTGCTGGTATGCTTTTAATACCACGATTTTTTTTCTCTCTACTTGTACTCACTCTAGTAGACTTGTAAACATGAACTTTAAGACCATTTTGAGCTAATAGATGTTTTGGTTCATGTTGCAATGCGTATTGCACACTATCATAGATTATTCCAAAGCCTTTAGAGAATGAGTCGGATGTATGAAAATAAGAGATGGATATTGTTTGTGGATCATAAATAATAAATTTTCTAGCAAGTTCTTCTTTCAGATATGGTCTTGAAAGGTCCCTCTGCTAGGATGAATAACACGGATTTGAAATTTTCTTCTATGTTGTTGGAGGTCATCAAAACAATGTTGAATGCAAAGTGTATGTCATGCTAGTGTGTCCTCCATTCCTATGCATGTTGGTGATTTTGCAATGAGAAGCTGTCTATATGAAATACCCTCAAGAGAATGCAAACAACATAGTTAGTTTTTTCTTGGAAATGCAAAAAAAGTGTTATTACACTCCATAGTTACAGAAGAATATAAACAAGTTCAAGCATAACAATAAAGAATATGGAAAATAATTGATATAAAAAATATGTTTAAAGTGTAAATAGAAAAATGGAAATAATTAATGTGTAAATAGAAATATGGTTGGGTGAAGTGGAGATGGAGTGGAAAAAATATTCATATATTTCCTAAAATAACATGAATAACCTAATAGTGTTGGTAATGTTTATAAATATTCAATGCAACCTAATTCATATTAAAATATATTACCTAAGATGAATAATAATGTATATGATTGATGGTGGGTCCCTCGTTAAATGGGGTCAAGGAAATGTCCATTGTCAGTCTACCATCTAACTTGGAATATGTAAGGAGGTCTTCATAAGTCCACACAACCCTTACTCCTGACATAAGATAACATTTCTCACCCATTAAATTCCGAGTTTGAGTAGCAGTGTCAAATTCTACTCTACAATGTTTCCATCTTAATATAATAAAGAAGAATAAAATAATGACTATTTACGTTCCATCTTCAATCTGTATTTGTATTAATTCAAAAAAAATCTTCAAACTCTTATTTACAATGTGTCCGGAAAATATCCCTAGATTAGTATCCTGAAATTATATTTATACCAGATCCCTTTATGATTGTTGGTTTGTGATCTCCTAACTCCTAGGGATAAACAATTACAAGAATTGCAAACCCCAACCATTTGCATGATTATCATTTATTTTTCTATCGTCTCGATAATATAAGTTTTCAACAATGATACTTCATTGTTTTACCGAAGTATCTCCTTCTTTTGACCTGATACATTCAATACATTTTTCAAGAAGATGTACGGAATTTCTGGGAGGCTCTGGAAGTTCCTTTGCTTCAAATAAATAGAATTTTCTCTGAGTTTCTAGAAGCAGATCTTCAATCCCCTTACCAATAAACTTAATTGATTGCAATTTTAAGTTTTGCTTCACTAGCCACCTGTCTATTAGAGTAACATCCATTTCCTTTAATTGTGAAATTTCCATTTGAAATTTGTTCAAACCCTCTTTAAAATTTAACTGGTGTCTTACAATGTTTATCTATCCTAATTGCCCAGTGCAATTGTCTCTTCCAATACCTAATGATTCCTTGTCCATTAAATCAAAGATTCTTTCACAATCATCTTTGATTTCTTTGACTATTTTCTTATATTCCGCTATATTGTTTTCCCATACCTTGAGCATGATATCACCTCTAATCTGCTATGTGACAGAAAGCTTTATAATTTTTGATACTTCTTCATTTTCAGAACATACAACTGCCTTTTGGAAAGTGGCCCTTGTTGCTTTAGCTTCTTTTTCTTTAAAAATAATATTATCAAAATCATTGTTTTTTTCCTGAAAATAATTTTGAATGATCTCTACTTGGGAGATTATTTTCTGTTGCTCAGCTTCTACCTTAGCATGTATTTCCAATGATTAGTCCTAAAAAACTTTTAGGTCTATAACTTGGCCTTTTATTGAATTCAATTTAGCCTATAGTTGTCATACCAATTCTTCTTGCCAAATAACCTGTATTTGGCTAGTCTGCATCTTCTCGTTCATCTCGTCTAGACTTTACTTAAGTGATTGAATTTCTTGCTTTTCAGCAGCTCTAGCCTGCTCTAGACCTTTATTTATTTCTTCTTTGATATTTTTCTCGGTATCTTTTAGTTGATCTTTCAACTGGGTTATCCTGCAATTACTCCATTCCAACCTTGCTCTCATATTGCTAACAGTGAATAGATTTGTTGTTGCTAGCGCTCCCATGGAGCCCGCCACCTCTGTAGTGAAAACTCCCTCTTCCATGTTTTACCCATCCCCCAACACCCTGTGTTTCTTTATCATACCACCTTCTCTCATATACATCTCTTGTTTTAATACAACCTTCCTCTTTTTATTGAAGAAGTAATCAAAGGGAGGAATTCCTTCTCTAAAGATAGGGTCGAGGTCACTAGCATATATGAATCCTACCTGAGGGAACCCAAAAGTAGATTGTAAAAGGGTCAAGGAAGTGATGGGATTACCCAACTCTATGGATTGTTTTCCCCTGTTGCCTTGGGAGTATCAACATGAATAATAGATGACGAAGGGGGGGTAGATAGATTGACTAGACTCGGAAGGTGTCTCAGACCTTTTTTCTGCTTTTTCTCCTGGATTCTCTGTTTGTGGGACTTCTTTGTTTTGTAAAGATCCTTCAACTTCTTGTGGGTTTTCCTCGGCGTCTTCTTTATTCTATGCTTTCTATTTGAAGCCAGGGGGGAATGTTTTCTTGTTCTGGAGGGGATGTTGTTGCTTTGCTCTGCAATACCTTGGGAAAAATGCTTCATCTGTGTCTCTGGAAAGTTAGAATACTGGTTTTCAAGTCGGATGATAATGTTTGTACCCTTCCTAACACCTCTTCGTAGGTTTTGACCCCTTTGAAAATGTTACCGCGAGGGGATTCCTCATGTTCAAATGCTTTCATGCCATAGTGGGCCATGTGGCTCCCCACTGTTTGATGATGGTCATGTTTTCTGTGTTTGAGATTCACCAACTTGACCTCCTCAAGAGATGCAGCTTCAACTTTGGAATGACCCAGATTGAGTAGCGAAAACCTTCCAATCTGTACTGGAAACACTGGCCAAAATTTCTTTTGAGCTTTCTTCAGCTCTATCCCAATACCACATGTTATTATTTGATGAGCTACCTCCCCGCATACCAGTCTGTCAGGGAGGAATTCGGAAGTGCATGAGGAGGGATAGAACATCTGAAAACCCTGATATAGGAGAAATTCTCCTCAATAAACCAATCGACAAACTCCTTGAGGTTTCCTATGGCTGACTCCGAAATATGGGGGGGTGCACAACCATACAACATCCGATGCACTGGTATCACCATGAAATGAAAAATTTCGTAAAAATAATCCTTAACATTTTCTTCCCACAACTTAGAATGATATTCATGAATCGGTTCAGTGCAGGTTGGGTTCCAACTCCAATTCATCAAAGGGAAAGGAGTCGTGAAACATATAACTTCCATGATATATGATGACATGTAAAAGGCTATTGGTCGACCATTGGATCTCGCGGTTTGATACTCCATAACCTCCTTAGCTAGGTTATCTGATAGAATTTTTTTCCAGTTGAAGCTATAGCCTTCGATTGCTTCATGTAAAAGGGGCACCCATTCTGCAGGGAAATGGGTAGGACTTTTCTTCCCGAAAAGTATGCATAACACCATAGCCACATAAACCATGTACTCATTCAAAGAGGCTATGGCATAAAAGTTATGGGTATTAGCCCTGAATTTTGGTGGGTGTCTCCACTAGTCTTTTATCATGACGGGGTATGTTTGGTCTTCTTTTTTGCATTATTTCCTTTGAAATTCACTTACGAATTCTTTATTATAAATATGTTTAGAATTGGGAGATAGTTTGTACATTACTTGTATATGCTCCGGTCTGAAAGAGTCGATGACGACCCCTTGGCTATCCAGAATGCTTCTAGTTTGCACCTTCGTCCTCTCCAAATCCCAACTGATCATGTCGTTGTATGTCATGAGTCGTGGGCGCATGGCTACTTTGTGAAGTTCGAACTCTACTATGTCCCGGAGTTTGTTTTCAGAATCATTGAGAAAATTCTTGATTTCGTAGTCCAAGGTTTTAAAAAAATTCCTCCATGATTTGATGGAATCAATGGCATGCAATGTAGTATCAAACACAACATCTCTTTCTAGGCTTGAACTTTCAGTTGCTTCTTCACTTTTCTTGGGTGCCTTTCTAGGTTCCATAATGTTTGTGTTTAGAATGAATTTCTGTCACAGAGAGAAATGAGTCAGTTTGTTGAATGTAATTCACTTCTGAGTTTAAACAATAAGAATGAAAATTTGAAGAAACCAAACCTTTATTAACCTTTAACTCTTCTTACGACGGACGTACTAAGACAGGCGGTAAAACTTTAATGTTTTAATGAGGGAGATATGCCAAGAGATACGCTATTAAGTTAAAAAAAAAAACTTTATTCGTCCGTTACAGATATTACCGTATATCGGTGATTTCAAATTGGAGTTTTGAAAGGACTGCTTTCACCAAATCCCTAAATGTGAAACGTGAAAATTCATTTTAATATTTATTAGTCCCATTTTAAACTAACTTAAATTCATTTTAAACTTTGTTAAAAAAAATCGCGATTTCACATTTCGAAATTTTGGGGATCCTGTACCCATGAGGTATGTCATAAGCAAACCCCGAATCATGAAATTACGATGGGATTAGTTTAGGCGTTGATTACTTGTATTAATGCTTTAATCAATTAAGATTAGTGATTAACTTCTTCTTTTCGAAAAATCGGGGACCAGGAGTTCAAGGGATGATGCTTTGACAACACTTTGATACAAGGAAATTTGAATCGCGAGAGGTTAATGAATTGTTGTTCGTGTTTAAGAGTTTAATTAATCACGATTAAAGGATAATTTGTGAAACACGCGTCGGGACTTATAGCACCTACTTTCTTTTTTTTTTAATTATTTTTTTAATATAAAGCTTGTTTGGGATTTCGACACCGGGAGTCTGGAGTGGTTAGTTAGGAAAACATGCTTTGTGAAAGGCCGAATCCCGAAACCCAAAAAGTCGAAAGATTTTTTATTCTTTTTAAGATTATGGGCGGCTCCATGACTAGGAAAAAGCGATGCTTCAGGTTTAAAGGGTAAAACATTACATTTCATGTCAAAATTAGGCTCCATCTATGGATCTCGTTTCCTTGTGGGACGAGAAGAACATGTATACCAAGTGCCTTCATTGGGTAAATGGGGTCAATAATTCAACTTTGTGAAACAGACCAGGAGGGAAAACGAGACAAGACTTTAGGATCTCTGCTTTTGATTTTGAAAATTCTTCAAAAATAAAACATATGATTTTCTCAAGTTAGGTTCTCAATAGATTTCCTTTTCTGAAACTGACCACAGATCTGTATAAGATAATCAAAACCAAATTAACCATTCTACCAGGTTTCATCTGATTCCATTTGCATCAGGGTAAAGTAAATTTAAAGGTGTCAAATTAGGGGATCCCAGAAACCTATAATGTGAATCCAGCTGAAAGAAGAAAAGTTACCAGAGCGTCTTGTAATTCATGTATAACAACCTTATCAGAAGTAAGGATATTTCTTCACTGCCAATGATCCTGTTCAGTACCCCAGTGAAGTTATCCGACTTCCCATATTGAATTTCCTTTCACCACTTCATTGTTTTTTTTAAGCATATCTGTAATCAATTTAACAATTTCGGCAAAGTTAGGGACGAATCTTCTCAAGAAGTTTATTTTTCCTAAAAAATTGTGAATTTCTTTTACATTTCTAGGGATATTTATGGTATCTATCACCTCAACCCTTTTGGGATCAATTTTGATTCCATCTCTTGACATGATATGACCCAAGAGTTTACTTTTTTCATGATTAACTTTGCATCGCCAAAGACTTCCAAGTTTTTAATTTTCTTTCTCCTGACATCTTCCAATCCTAACACTAGGGATTCATACTCGCATATATTGTTAGTATGTTTAGTGTTCCACTATAATCTATAAGAGAAAGGGATAATGAATTTTTCACCAGGTGCAACAAAAATCACCTCAGCTCTGGCACCAAAATAAGATGAGGCACCATAAAAAAACATCTTCCAAACACCAGTGCTATATACATCATGTTTTGCTTTCTCTTTTTCTTTTTTATATTCTGTACAACTTTCTTCTATACATACATCAATATCCTCATCGATAGATAAAATACAATTGCCTAAATCCTTATCAACAATATAAACAGGGTAGTTGTTTTGGTTATGTGGGTCACTTACTGTGAACGCTAACTCGGTTTATCTGTAAAAATGTGTGAACTTTCCTCAAAAGATTGAGATCGTGGCATACATCATGTCGAGTTGGAGGGATCCTCCAAGTTTAGCACCCCAAGACCTAGATAAGAGCATATCATCCAGGGGTATATCAGTGATGACAACATCCATTAGAATGCCTTTTGTGGGTATCAGTGCAAGATTGACGACTAAATCATTTATCATACCTATACTCTTAACCTTTCTTGAATCGAATGAATATAAATCTCCATAAGGTCTAGTAATTTCAAGACCAAGCCTTTCCATAATGGCTTTAGGCATTACATTGTGAGAGGCTCCAGAATCTAACATGCAATTATGGAGTAAGTGATCGTGTACAGTCAGAGTGATATAGAAAGGGGTGACGGTGTCTTTGGCACCATTGAATTATTGGCCAAAAACTATGTTAGGCTTGTCGTCTTCTAAATTTATGACATCGGCCTGACTTTCGTTTTCTGAAAAACTGATTAATTTGGCGATTTGTTTCTTGTAAATTGGATTTTTCGCTAGTTCGACAAGAGGTATAGGGATTTTGATTTTATTTATTTCATTTTCCAGATTAAAAATTCCTATTGTTTTTGTTGACCATGGGTTAGGTTTTTGACCCTTTCTTTCAACTTTCTTTTGTAATAAGGTTTTAGTTTCAATTACAGGGACCTCTATTTTCTATGCGTTTATGGCTGATGTCTCTGCTGGCTTTGTCTTGGTAGGCTATGTGTCAGCAATTCTAGTTTTTATAGTTTGTTTCTCAGTGTTTTTTGAAACTGAATCGTCTGTTTCACCCCTCGAAAAAATCTATTTCATTGGGGGAGTTACGAGGCTCTTGTTTCTAGGCCTTAGATTTCATTTTTGGTGGAGTCCGGCCGTTATATCATTTGCAATTTCCTGATAGGTTGAATCTTCAATAATACCACTTTTTTTGTTATTTTGGGATCTATCTTTCGTGGTTGCAAATATTTCATAATCTTGCCTCGTTAAAAAAGGTTGTAGGTAGTGGTCGCCAAGATTATTAATGTCTTCTTATAATTCCTCAAAATCGTCCACGTCTTCTCCTCCTATAAAGTTTTCTCTTTTAAAGGGGGATTGAATTTTTTGATCTTCATTCTTAATCTGTCTTGGTGGATTTTGAGGGTTAGGATTCTTTTTGAAATCCTTTTTGGGAAAGTGCTCATTCTTCACTTGATCTAGCTCTATTCTTGAGATCTTATTTGAGATCTCTTTGATTATTCTCGCCATGTCATCTATTTTGTCTTCTGAAGATCTTCCTGATCCAAACGGCCCCCCTTGATCTCTATATCTTCTGGTTTCTTTGTTTCCAATTTCAAATTTGGTTTTCAACTTTCCTGATGCCATCATGTTTGACTCAATATCTAAGGCATCATCTTTCATCTTGGTGAGGTCTACTGATCTCCTCTCTGTCAATAACAAGGCGAAATTAGGGTCGAAAGCCTTAACGAAGGTTACTTTCGCTGCAGGTTGGGAGGGTTTGACCTCGACTGGGATCTTATTATACAATTTATTGAACCTCTGAGTGAACTTGAGGAATGATTCAGAGTGTTTCTTTCTTAGAGCCCCAAATTCAGTTAGATAATAGAGATGGTGTTTCCTTTCCCCTCACTATCTAATAAAATCATTTTCAATTTCATCATAAGATGGTATAGATCCTGCTGCTAGGCCTCAAAACTAGGTTCTTACCTGTCCGTCAAAATTTTGAACCAAGAGTCTCAAATAGACATATTCATGTTCGAGTCCAAGGATATCGACAAATTGGTTGAAGAAATTGATGTGTTCGGTTGTAGTCAAATCACCCTCTCCTGTGAATTTCAGAAGATTCTTCATGTAGTTTTCAAGTAAGTCATGTAGGGGGACTGGGAGGATCAAAGGGGCATATCTAGCAACCACCTTTGCAAATATTCTAGGGGGTGGTGCTTGGCTACCTGCTCCTCCTCCATCCCAACCTCCAACAGAAGCTCCTTCGACCACAACCATTAATGATTTAGAGGTTGTTTCTTGGAAATTATGAAGAAGGGTTTCAGGAAATTGGTTATCGAGAGAAAGGAAAATTGAGGAAGGGGAACTAGGGAAAAGTGGACTGGTTTCTTTGGACTCATAGGGTGAATATAAAGGAGAATCAACAGGAGATGTGTCAATAAGAATAGGAAAATGAACTTCGCGAAGCGAAGAAGTGTCAATCAAAGCAAGAAGTGATGCAAATCTTTTACCTTTGTTGGTGAAAGAAACGGTTGGGGAAATATCGGTTTTAAAATCAAGCAAGACCAAACCAGGCTCAAAGGTTGTAATCTTATTAGTAGGTAATCCCTCGTAATACAATGGGGTATTCGATCCTTCAAAAATATCTCTAGTGTTCGACTCTGTAATTTTAGGTTGATAAAATCTATTTGTCGGTGATATAGTCTGTTTAAGATATCTTCTTGATTTTAAAAATTTTTCTGGATCTGGAACCAACGAAGTCTATTTCATCTGGGTTACTTCTGGTATTATTTCAGTTAAAAGCCAGTTTATTTATCGTGGAGTCTCCAAGTGAAATATAAGGGTATCCTTATAGGGTTTTCAATCTTTGTTCACTATTAAAGATAGAAAGTATCAATGTCGTTCTTCCCAAGGAAAAGCTTTGTTTCTTCGTCCCTGGAAACGACGCCAAAATAAGATGTTGTTCCTCAGTTTGTACTTTAAGTCTCTAAAGTACATCGTCAAGGCATCCAAAAATATAAAGAGGGCTAAGGATAAAAAGGTAGGTTATATGAAAAGGGCTATTGTTGATTCTTTAACTGTCTCTGTCTAGCTCCCCAGTTCTCCTGGATGTTGATGTCTCTTTCAACTACTGTCCATGAATGATCTAACTCAACCCGATTGTTTTCCATCTGTAAGATGGTGTTAAATAAATTCAAAGCAATCCTCGTTTGATCCGATAGTCCAGGTTCGATATTAGGTTGTCTTGTAACTGGGACAGTCATGAGGAATAAAGATTGAAATAATGTATTCTTGTATTTTGTTTTAAGGGTTCACTATTTCTTCTTCAAAACATGTAAGAAGAACTCCAAAAACCTTGAATTAAAAGTATGAAGAAACTAAAGGCCCTTTTTAGTATCTGAGTTAAATTTTGAAAAGGGAATATGCATGAAGTGAAAAGAAAACAAAAAGCTGTCGAACAGGGTGAGGCATCAATTAAAGAGGAATCTCACTTTGTGACAGAAGAAGAAAAATAGTTAGGAAGAACTCTTAATAAAGCTTATGATATTGAAATCTAAAAATTTCACAGGTCTTGTATCTATTAATAGTTGATACAGAGGAAAGGTTGTAAACAATTAAATTTCAAGAATAATTAATTACCACAATAGAGGTTGTACTAAATTGTAGTTAAGCATTCATCAAAGAGATATATGAAAAATATGAAACAACAAAGAAACACATAACTCAAACTTGACCAGATTTGGAATCTTCAATCTGTATTTGTATTAATTCAAAAAATATCTTCAAATTCTTCTTTACAATGCATCTGGAAAAAATCCCTAGATCAGTATCCTGAAATTATATTTATACCGAATCCCTCTATGATTGTTGGTTGGTGATCTCCTAACTCCTAGGGGCAAAAAGTTACAAGAATTGAAAACCCCAACCGTTTGCATGATTATCATTTATTTTCCTATCGTCTCGATAATATAAGTTTTCAAAATGATAATCCATTGTTTTACTGAAGTATCTCCTTCTTTTGACCTGATACATTCAATACATTTTTCAAGAAGATGTACGAAATTTCTAGGAGGCTCTGGAAGATCCTTTGCTTCAAATAAATAGAATTTTCTCTACGTTTCTTGAAGCCAATCTTCAATCCCCTTACCAGTAAACTTAAATGATTTCAATTTTAAGTTTGGCTTCACTAGCCACCTGTCTATTAGAGTAACATCCATTTCCTTTAATTGTGAAATTTCCATTTGAAATTTGCTCAAACCCTCTTTGAAATTTAACGGGTGTCTTACAATGTTTATCTATCCTAATTGCCCAGTGCAATTGTCTCTTCCAATACCTAATGATTCCTTGTCCAATGAATCAAATATTCTTTCACAATCATCTTTGATTTCTTTGACTATTTTCTTATATTCTGCTATGTTGTTTTCCCATACCTTGAGCGTGATATTGCCTCTAATCTGTTCTGTGACAGAAAGCTTTAGAATTTTCGATACTTCTTCGTTTTCAGAACATACAACTGCCTTTTGGAAAGTGGCCCTTGTTGCTTTAGCTTATTTTTCTTTAAAAATAATATTATCAAAAGCATTGCTTGTTTCCTGAAAATAATTCTGAATAATCTCTACTTGGGAGATTATTTTATGTTGCTCACCTTCTACCTTAGCATGTATTTCCAATGATTGGTCCTAAAAAACTTTCAGGTCTATAACCTGGCCTTTTATTGAATTCAATTTAGCCTGTAGTTGTCTTACCAATTCTTCTTTCCGAATAACCTGTATTTGGCTAGTCTGCATATTCTCATTCATCTCGTCTAGACTTGACTTAAGCGATTGAATTTCTTGCTTGTCAACAACATTGGCCTACTCTAGACCTTTATTTATTTCTTCTTTGATATTTTTCTCGGTATCTATTAATTGATCTTACAACTGGGTTATCCTGCTGTTACTCTGTTCCAACCTTGCTCTCATATTGCTAACAATGAATAGATTTGTTGTTGCCAACACCACCATGGATCTCGCCACCTCTGTAGCGAAAACTTCCTCTTCCAAGTTTTTCCCATCCACCAACACCCTATGTTTCTTTACCATACCACCTTTTCTCATATGCATCTCTTGTTTTAATACAACCTTCCTCTTTTTACTAAAGAAGTAATCAGAGGGAGGAACTTCTTCTCTGGAGATAGGATCGAGGTCACTAACATATATGACTCCTACCTGAGGGAACCGAAAAGTAGATTGTAAAGGGGTCAAGGAAGTGATGGGATTACCCAACTCTGTGGATTTTGTTTCCCCTGTTGTCTTGGGAGTATCAATATGAATAGTAGATGACAAAGGGAGGGTAGATTGACTGGACTCGGGAGGTGTCTCAAACCTTTTTTCTACTTCTGCTCCTACATTCTCTGTCTCTGGGACTTCTTTGTTTTGTAAAGATCCTTCGACCTCCTATGGGTTTTCCTCAGTGTCTTCTTTATTCTATGATTTTTGTTCGAAACTTGGGGGAATGTTTTCTTGTTCTGGAGGGGATTTTGTTGCTTCGCCCTGCAATACCTTGGGAAAACCTCTTCGTCCGTGTCTCTAGAAAGTTAAAAGACTGGTTTGCAAGTCGGATTATAATGTTTGTACTCTGCCTAACACCTCTTTGTAGGTTTTGACCCCTTTGAAAATGTCATTGCGAGGGGATTTATTATGTTCAAATGCTTTCATGCCACAGTGGGCCATGTGGCTTACCACTATTTGATAAGGGTTGTGTTTCCTATGTTCGAGATTCACCAACTTAACCTCCTCAAGAGTTGAAGCTTGAAATTTGGAATGACCCATATTGAGTAGCGAAAACCTTCCAATCTGTACTGGAAAGTCTGGCCAAAATTTCTTTTGAGTTGTCTTCAGCTCTATCCCAATATCGCCTGTTATTATCTGATGAGCTACCTCCCTGCATACCAGTCTGTTAGGGAGGAATTTAGGAAGTGCATGAGGAGGGATAGAACATCCAAAAACCCTGATATAGGAGAAATTCTCCTCAAGAAACCAATCGGAAACCTCCTTGAGGTTTCCTATGACCGACTCCGAAATATGGGGGGGTGCACAACCATACATCATTTGATGCACTGGTATCGCCACAAAATGACAAATTTCATAAAAAGAATCCTTAACATTTTCTTCCCACGGATTAGAATGATATTCATGAATCGGTTGGGTTCCATCTCCAATTCATCAAAGGGAAAGGAGTCATGAAACATATATCATCCATGATATATGCCGACATGTAAAAGGATACTGGTTGGCCATTGGATCTTAGAGTTTGATACTCCATAACCTCCTTAGTTAGGTTATTTGATAGAATTTTGTTCCAGTTGAAGCTATAGCCTTCGACTGCTTCATGTAAAAGGGGCACCCATTCTGCAAGGAAATGGGTAGGACTTTTCTTTGCGAAAAGTCTAGATAACATCATAGCCACATAAACCATGTGCTCATTCAAAGAGGCTGCGGCATTAATGTTATGGGTATCATCCCTGAATTTTGGTGGGTGTCTCCACCATTCTTTGATCATGTCGGGGTATGTTTGGTCTGCTTTTGTGCATTCTTTCCTTTGAAATTCACTTACGAATTCTTCATTATAAATATGTTTAGAATTGGGAGACAGTTTGTACATTACTTGTATATGCTCTGGTCTAAAAGAGCTGATGACGACCCCTTGGTTGTCTAGAATTCTTCTGGTTTGCACGTTTGTCCTCTCCAAATCCCAATTGATCATGTCATTGTATGTCATGAGTCGTGGCTACTTTGTGAAGTTCAGACTCTGTTATGTCCCATAGTTTGTTTTCAGAGTCATTGGGGAAATTCTTGATTTTGTAGTCCAAGGTTTAAAAAAATTTCCTCCATGATTTGATGGAATCAATGGCATGCAGTGTAGTATCAGACACGACATCTCCTTCTAGGCTTGAACTTTTAGCTGCTTCTTCACTTTTCTTGGGTGCCTTTTGTTGGTTGTGGAGCCTGATTATCTTCCTGATTCAGAGGTCCTTGCTTTCAGCCGTGTTTATACCCCATGAAGTATTTACACCCTAGAAGTATGTACACTCTTCCATGCGGGGGAGCGCAGAGGGGGGGTACCCCCTCTGTAGGGTCCAGAGGGGCTATCCCCCTGGATAAGGGGTCTGG
The DNA here is from genome assembly GCA_000966675.3 of Picea glauca. Taxonomy (NCBI): domain Eukaryota; kingdom Viridiplantae; phylum Streptophyta; class Pinopsida; order Pinales; family Pinaceae; genus Picea; species Picea glauca. The sequence continues at coordinate 85,300 of JZKD02S1748348.1, forward strand.
GGGCAAGCAGGCCCCCAGCGGGGGTTCGGGGGTGAAGCCCCCGAAGAAAAAATTGCCTTGTAAATGTATATTGTAATTTTATTGTAAATCTGGTCCGTTCATTATAAGGTCACATATTTAACGGTAGAGATTATGTTAGGGTTTTTTTCCCTAGAAGGCAACCCTCTTTTATGAGGGAAATGTATTGCGCCTATGGTTGATGGTGAATATTGTATTCTGAGATAGGAGACTGTGAGAGAAAGAAGAGGAAGTTACAACGGGTTTGTTGTAGGTTGTATCCCTTCATATGCTGGATAATAATAAAG
>JZKD02S1748348.1:94384-106381 GCA_000966675.3 Picea glauca
GCTTCACTAGCCACCTGTCTATTAGAGTAACATCCATTTCCTTTAATTGTGAAATTTCCATTTGAAATTTGTTCAAACCCTCTTTAAAATTTAACTGGTGTCTTACAATGTTTATTTGTCGTAATTGCCCAGTGCAATTGTCTCTTCCAATACCTAATGATTCCTTGTCCAATAAATCAAAGATTCTTTCACAATCATTTTTGATTTCTTTGACTATTTTCTTATATTCCGCTATGTTGTTTTCACATACCTTTAGCATGATATCGCCTCCAATCTGCTATGTGACAGAAAGCTTTATAATTTTTGATACTTCTTCGTTTTCAGAACATACAACTGCCTTTTGGAAAGTGGCCCTTGCTGCTTTAGCTTCTTTTTCTTTAAAAATAATATTATCAAAAGCATTGTTTGTTTCCTGAAAATAATTCTGAATAATCTCTACTTGGGAGATTATTTTATGTTGCTCAGCTTCTACCTTAGCACGTATTTCCAATGATTGGTCCTGAAAAACTTTTAGGTCTATAACCTGGCCTTTTATTGAATTCAATTTAGCCTGTAGTTGTCTTACCAATTCTTCTTGCCAAATAACATGTATTTGGCTAGTCTGCATCTTCTCATTCATCTCGTCTAGACTTTACTTAAGCAATTGGATTTCTTGCTTTTCAACAGCTCTGGCCTGCTCTAGACCTTTATTTATTTCTTCTTTAATATTTTTCTCGGTATCTTTTAGTTGATCTTGCAACTGGGTTATCCTGCAGTTACTCCATTCCAACCTTGCTCTCATATTGCTAACAATGAATAAATTTGTTGTTGCCATCCCTCCCATGGAGCCCGCCACCTTTGTAGTGAAAACTCCCTCTTCCATGTTTTTACCATCCACCAACACCCTGTGTTTCTTTACCATACCACCTTCTCTCATATACATCTCCTGTTTTAATACAACCTTCCTAATTTTACTGAAGAAGTAATCAAAGGGAGGAATTCCTTCTCTAAAGATAGGGTCGAGGTCACTAGTATATATGAATCCTACCTGAGGGAACCCAAAAGTAGATTGTAAAAAGGGTCAAGGAAGTGATGGGATTGGCCAACGCTATGGATTATTTTCCCTTGTTGTCTTGGGAGTATCAACATGAATAGTAGATGACGAAGGGGGGGGTAGATAGATTGACTAGACTCGGGAGGTGTCTCAGACCTTTTTTTTGCTTCTGCTCCTAGATTCTTCGTCTGTGGGACTTCTTTGTTTTGTAAAGATCCTTCGACCTCTTGTGGGGTTTCCTCGACGTCTACTTTATTCTATGCTTTTTGTTCGAAGCCAGGGGGAATGTTTTCTTGTTCTAGAGGGGATGTTGTTGCTTCGCTCTGCAATACCTTGGGAAAAATGCTTCATCTGTGTCTCCGAAAAGTTAGAAGACTGGTTTTCAAGTTGGATGATAATGTATGTACCCTGCCTAACACCTCTTCGTAGGTTTTGACCCCTTTGAAAATGTCATCGCGAGGGGATTTCTCATGTTCAAATGCTTTCATTCCATAGTGGGCCATGTGGCTCCCCACTATTTGATAAGGGTCGTGTTTCATGTGTTTGAGATTCACCAACTTGACCTCCTCAAGAGATGCAACTTCAACTTTGGAATGACCTAGATTGAGTAGCGAAAACCTTCCAATCTGTACTGGAAACACTGGCCAAAATTTGTTTTGAGCTTTCTTAAGCTCTATCCCAATATCGCATGTTATTATCTAATGAGATACCTCCCCGCATACCAGTATTTCAGGGAGGAATTTCAGAAGTGCATGAGGAGGGATAAAACATCCGAAAACCCTTATATAGGAGAAATTCTCCTCAATAAACCAATCGACAAACTCCTTGAGGTTTCCTATGGATGACTTCGAAATACAGGGGGGTGCACAACCATACAACATATGATGCACTAATATTACCATGAAATGACAAATTTTGTAAAAAGAATCCTTAACATTTTCTTCCCACAACTTAGAATGATATTCATGAATCAGTTCAGTGCAGGTTGGGTTCCAACTCCAATTCATCAAAGGGAAAGGAGTCGTGAAACATATAACGTCCATGATATATGCCGACATGTAAAAGGCTACTGGTCGGCCATTGGATCTCGCGGTTTGATACTCCATAACCTCCTTAGCTAGGTTATCTAATAGAATTTTGTTCGAGTTGAAGCTATAGCCTTCGATTGCTTCATGTAAAAGGGGCACCCATTTTGCAGGGAAATGGGTAGGAATTTTCTTCCTGAAAAGTCTACATAACATCATAGCCACATAAACCATGTACTCATTCAAAGAGGTTGTGGTATAAACGTTATGGGTATCGGCCTTGAATTTTGGTGGGTGTCTCCACCAGTCTTTGATCATGACGGGGTATGTTTGGTCTTCTTTTGTGCATTATTTCCTTTGAAATTCACTTACGAATTCTTTATTATAAATATGTTTAGAATTGGGAGACAGTTTGTACATTACTTGTATATGCTCCGGTCTAATAGAGTCGATGACGACCCCTTGGATGTCTAGAATGCTTCTAGTTTGCATGTTTGTCCTCTCCAAATCCCAACTGATCATGTCGTTGTATGTCATGAGTCGTGGGCGCGTGGCTAATTTGTGAAGTTCGAACTCTGCTAAGTCCCAAAGTTTGTTTTCAGAATCATCGAGAAAATTCTTGATTTCGTAGTCCAAGGTTTTAAAAGAATTCCTCCATGATTTGATGGAATCAATGGCATGCAGTGTAGTATCAGACACAACATCTTTTTCTGGGCTTGAACTTTCAGCTGCTTATTCACTTTTCTTGGGTGCCTTTCTAGGTGCCATAATGTTCGTGTTTAGAATGAATTTCTGTCACAGAGAGAAATGAGTCAGTTTGCTGAATGAAATTCACTTCTGAGTCTAAAAAATAAGAATGAAAATTCGAAGAAACCAAACCTTTATTAACCTTTAACTCTTCTTATGACGGACGTACTAAGACAGGCGGTAAAACTTTAATGTTTTAATGAGGGAGATATGCCAAGAGATACGCTGTTAAGTTAAAAAAAAAAACTCTATTCGTCCATTACAGATATTACCGTATATCAGTGATTTCAAATTGGAGTTTTGAAAGGACTGCTTTCACCAAATCCCTAAATTTGAAACGTGAAAAGTCATTTTAATCTTTATTAATCCCATTTTAAACTAACTTAAATTCGTTTTAAACTTTGTTAAAAAAAATCGCGATTTCTCATTTCGTAATTTTGGGGATCCTGTACCCATGAGGTATGTCATAAGCAAACCCTGAATCGCGAAATCACGATGGGATTAGTTTAGGCACTGATTACTTGTGTTAACTCTTTAATCAATTAAGATTATTGATTAACTTCCTCTTTTCGAAAAATCGAGGACCAGGAGTTCAAGGGATGATGCTTTGACAACACTTTGATACAAGGAAATCCGAATCGCAAGAGGTTAATGAATTGTTGATCGTGTTTAAGAGTTTAATTAATCACGATTAAATGATAATTTGTGAAACACGCGTCGGGACTTATAGCACCTACTTTTTCTTTTTTTTTAAATTATTTTTTTAATATAAAGCTTGTTTGGGATTTCGACACCGGGAGTCTGGAGTGGTTAGTTAGGAAAACATGCTTTGTGAAAGGCCGAATCCCGAAACCTGAAAAGTTGAAATATTTTTTATTCTTTTTAAGATTATGGGTGGCTCCATGACTAGGAAAAAGTGTTGCTTTAGGTTTAAAGGGTAAAACATTAAATTTCATGTCAACATTAGGCTCCATCTATGGATCTCGTTTCCTTGTGGGACAAGAAGAACATGTATACCAAGTGCATCCATTGGGTAAATGGGGTCAATAATTCAACTTTGTGAAACAGACCAGGAGGGAAAACGAGACAAGACTTTAGGATCTCTGCTTTTGATTTTGAAAATTCTTCAAAAATAAAACATTTGATTTTCTCGAGTTAGGTTCTCAATAGATTTCCTTTTCTGAAACTGACCTTAGATCTGTATAAGATAATCAAAACCAAATTAACCATTCTACCAGGTTTCATCTGATTCCATTTTCATCAAGGTAAAGTAAATTTAAAGGTGTCAAATTAGGGGATCCCAGAAACCTATAATGTGAATCCAGCTGAAAGAAGAAAAGTTACCAGAGCGTCTTGTAATTCATGTATAACAACCTTATCAGAAGTAAGGATATTTCTTCATTGCCAATGATCTTGTTCAGTACCTCGGTGAAGTTATCCGACTTCCCATATTGAATTTCCTTTCACCACTTCATTGTTTTTTTTAAGCATATCTGTAATCAATTTAACAATTTCGGCAAAGTTAGGGGATGAATCTTCTCAAGAAGTTTATTTTTCCTAAAAAAGACTGAATTTCTTTTACATTTCTAGGGATATTTATGGTATCTATTGCCTCAACCCTTTTGGGATAGATTTTGATTCCATCTCTTGACACGATATGACCCAAGAGTTTACTTGTTTCACGATTAACTCTGCATCGCCAAAGACTTCCAAGTTTTTAATTTTCATTGTCCTGACATCTTCCAATCCTAACACTAGGGCTTCATACTCGCATACATTGTTAGTATTTTCACTGTTCCACTATAATCTATAAGAGAAAGGGATAACGAATTTGTCACCAGGTGCAACAAAAATCACCCCAGCTCCGGCCCCAAAATAAGACGAGGCACCATAAAAAAACATCTTCCAAACACCGATGCTATATACATCCTGTTTTGCTTTCTCTTTTTCTTTTTTATTTTCTGTACAACTTTCTTCTATACATAAATCAATATCCTCACTGATAGATAAAATAGAATTGCCTAAATCCTTATCAGCAATATAAACATGGTAGTTGTTTTGGTTATGTGGATCACTTACCGTGAACGCTAACCTGGTTTATCTGTAAAAACGCGTGAACTGTCCTCCAAAGACCGAGATCGTGTCATACATCATGTTGAGTTGGAGGGATCCTCCAAGTTTATCACCCCAAGAACTAGATAAGAGCATATCTTCCTTTGGGGGTATATCAACGATGACCACATCCATTAGAATGCCTTTCGTGGGTATCCGTGCAAGATTGACGACTAAATCATTTATCATACCTATACTCTTAACCTTTCTTGAATCAAATGCATATAAATCTCCATAAGGTCTAGTAATTTCAAGACCAAGCCTCTCCATAATGGCTTTAGGCATTACATTGTGAGAGGCTCTAGAATCTAACATGCAATTATGGAGTAAGTGATTGTGTACAGTCAGAGTGATATAGAAAGGGGCGATGGTGTCTTTGGCATCGTCGAAATATTGGCCGAAAACTATGTTAGGCTTGTCGTCTTCTAAATTTATGACATCGGCCTGACTTTTGTTTTCTGAAAAACTGATTAATTTGGCGATTTGTTTCTTGTAAATTGGATTTTTCACTAGTTCGACAAGAGGTATAGGGATTTTGATTTTATTTATTTCATTTTCCAGATTAAAACTTCCTATTGTTTTTGTCGACCATGGTTTGAGTTTTTGACCCTTTCTTTTCAGCTTTCTTTTGTAGTAAGGTTTTAGTTTCAATTACAGGGACCTTTGTTTTCTGCGCGTTTACGGCTGATGTCTCCGCTGGCTTTGTCTTGGTAGGCTATGTGTCAGCAGTTCTAGTTTTTATAGTTTGTTTCTCAGTGTTTTTTGAATTTGACTCGTCTGTTTCACCCCTCGACAAAATCTTTTTCAGTGGGGGAGTTGCGAGGCTCTTGTTTCTAGGCCTTAGATTGCATTTTTGGTGGAGTTTGGCCATTATATCATCTGCAATTTCCTGATAGGTTGAATCTTCAATAATACCACTGTTTTTGTTATTTTGGGATCTATCTTTCATGGTTGCAAATATTTCATAATCTTGCCTCATTAAAAAATGTTGTAGGCAGTCATCGCCAAGATTATTAATGTCTTCTTATAATTCCTCAAAATCGTCCACGTCTTCTCCTCCTATAAAGTTTTCGCTTTTAAAAGGGGATTGAATTTTTTGATCTTCATTCTTAATCTGTCTTGGTGGATTTTGAGGGTTAGGATTCCTTTTGAAATCCTTTTTAGGAAAGTTCTCATTCTTCACTTGATCTAGCTCTATTCTTGAGATCTTATTTGAGAGCTCTTTGATTATTCTCACCATGTCATCTATTTTGTCTTCTGAAGATCTTCCTGATCCAAACGACCCCCCTTGATCTCTATATCTTCTGGTTTCTTTGTTTCCAATTTCAAATTTGGTTTTCAACTTTCCTGATGCCATCATGTTTGACTCAATATCTAAGCCATCATCTTACATCTTGGTGAGGTCTACTGATCTCCTCTCCATCAATAACAGGGCGAAATTAGGGTCGAAAGCCTTAACGAAGGTTACTTTCGCTGTAGGTTGGGAGGGTTTGACCTCTGCTGGGATCTTATTATACAATTTATTGAACCTCTGAGTGAACTCGAGGAATGATTCAGAGTGTTTATTTCTTAGAGCCCCAAATTCAGTTAGATAATAGAGATGGTCTTTCCTTTCCCCTCACTGTCTAATAAAAGCATTTTCAAGTTCCTCATAAGACGGTATAGATCCTGTTGCTAGGCCTTGGAACCAGGTTCTTACCTGTCCTTCAAAAGTTTGAACCAAGAGTCTCGAATAGACATCTTCATGTTCGAGTCCAAGGATACCGACAAATTGGTTGAAGAAATTGATGTGTTCAGTTGTAGTCAAATCACCCTCTCCTGTGAATTTCAGAAGATTCTTCATGTAGTTTTCAAGTAAGTCATGTAGGGGGACTGGGAGGATCAAAGGGGCATATCTAGCAGCCACCTTTACAAAGATTCTAGGGGGTGGTACTTGGCCGCCTGCTCCTCCTCCTCTAGCCCCACCTCCAGCAGAAGCTCCTCCGACCGCAATAATTAATGATTTAGAGGTTGTTTCTTGGAAATTATGAAGAAGGGTTTCAGGAAATTGGTTATCGAGAGAAAGGAAACTTGAGGAAGGGGAACTAGGGAAAAGTGGAATGGTTTCTTTGGACTCACAGGATGAATATAAAGGAGAATCAACAGGAGATGTATCGAGAAGAATAGGAAAATGAACTTCGTGAAGCAAAGAAGTGTCAATCGAAGTAGGAAGTGATGCAGATCTTTTACCTTTGTTGGTGAAAGAAACAGTTGGGGAAATCTCGGTTTTAAAATCAAGCGAGACCAAACCAGGCTCAAAGGTTGTAATCTTATTGGTAGGTAATCCCCCGTAATACAATGGGGTATTCGATCCTTCAAAAATATCTCGTGTTCGACTCTGTAATTTTAGGTTGATAAAATCTATTTGTCAGTGATACAGTCTGTTTAAGATATCTTCTTGATTTTAAATTTTTTTCTGGATCTGGAACCGACGAAGTCTATTTTTCGTCTGAGTTACTTCTGGTATTCTTTTAGTTAAAAGCCATTTTATTTATTGTGGATTCGCCAAGTGAAATGTAAGGGTATCCTTATAGGTTTTTCGATCTTTGTTCACTATCAAAGATAGAAAGTATCAATGTCGTTCTTCCCAGGGAAAAGCTTTGTTTCTTTGTCCCTGGCAATGAGGCCAAAATAAGATGTTGTTCCTCAGTTTGTACTTTAAGTCTCTAAAGTACACTGTCAAGGCATCCGAAAAGATAAAGAGGGCTAAGGATAAAAAGGTAGGTTATATGAAAAGGGCTATTGCTGATTCTTTAACTGTCTCTGTCTAGCTTCCCAGTTCTCCTGGATGCTGATGTCTCTTTCAAATACTGCCCATGAATGATCTAACTCAACCCGATTGTTTTCCATATTTAAGATGGTGTTAAATAAATTCAAAGCAATGCTCGTTTGATTCGATAGTCCAGGTTCGATATTAGGTTTTCTTGTAGCTGGGACAGTCATGAGGAATAAAGATTGAAAGAATGTATTATTGTATTTTCTTTTAAGGGTTCACTATTTCTTCTTCAAAACATGTAAGAAGAACTCCAAAAACCTTGAATTAAAAGTATGACGAAACTAAAGGCCCTTTCTGGTATCTTAGTTAAATTTTGAAAAGGGAATATGCATAGTGTGAAAAGAAAACATAAAGCTGCCGAACAGGGTGAGGCATCAATTAAAGAGGAATCTCACTTTGTGACAGAAGAAGAAAAATAGTTAGGAAGAACTCTTAATAAAGCTTATGATATTGAAATCTAAAACTTTCACAGGTATTGTATCTACTGATAGTCGATACAGAGGAAAGGTTGTAAATAATTAAATTTCAAGAATAATTAATTACCACAGTAGAGGTTGTACTAAATTGTAGTTAAGCATTCATCAAAGGGATATATGAAAAATATGAAACAACAGAGAAACACATAACTCAAACTTGACCAGATTTGGAATCTTCAATCTGTATTTGTATTAATTCAAAAAATGTCTTCAAATTCTTCTTTACAATGCATCTGGAAAAAATCCCTAGATCAGTATCCTGAAATTATATTTATACCAAATCCCTCTATGATTGTTGGTTGGTGATCTCCTAACTCCTAGGGGAAAAAAGTTACAAGAATTGCAAACCCCAACCATTTGCATAATTATCATTTATTTTCCTATTGTCTCGATAATATAAGTTTTCAAAATGATACTTCATTGTTTTACTGAAGTATCTCCTTCTTTTGACTTGATACATTCAATACATTTTTCAAGAAGATGTACGAAATTTCTAGGAGGCTCTGGAAGATCCTTTGCTTCAAATAAATAGAATTTTCTCGATGTTTCTTGAAGCCGATCTTCAATCCCCTTACCAGTAAACTTAAATGATTTCAATTTTAAGCTTGGCTTCACTAGCCACCTGTCTATTAGAGTAACATCCATTTCCTTTAATTGTGAAATTTCCATTTGAAATTTGCTCAAACCCTCTTTGAAATTTAACAGATGTCTTACAATGTTTATCTATCCTAATTGCCCAGTGCAATTGTCTCTTCCAATACCTAATGATTCCTTGTCCAATGAATCGAATATTCTTTCACAATCATCTTTGATTTCTTTGACTATTTTCTTATATCCTACTATGTTGTTTTCCCATACCTTGAGCATGATATCGCCTCTAATCTATTCCGTGACAAAAATCTTTATAATTTTCGATACTTCTTCGTTTTCAGAACATACAATTGCCTTTTGGAAAGTGTCCCTTGCTGCTTCTTATTTTTCTTTAAAAATAAAATTATCAAAAGCATTGCTTGTTTCCTGAAAATAATTCTGAATAATCTCTACTTGGGAGATTATTTTATGTTGCTCACCTTCTACCTTAACATGTATTTCCAATGATTGGTCCTAAAAAAATTTCAGGTCCATAACCTGGCCTTTTATTGAATTCAATTTAGCCTTTAGTTGTCTTACCAATTCTTCTTGCCGAATAACCTGTATTTGGCTAGTCTGCATCTTCTCATTCATCTCGTCTAGACTTGACTTAAACGATTGAATTTCTTTCTTGTCAACAACTCTGGCCTACTCTAGACCTTTATTTATTTCTTCTTTGATATTTTTCTCGGTATATTTTAGTTGATCTTACAACTGGGTTATCCTGATGTTACTCTGTTCCAACCTTGCTCTCATATTGCTAACAATGAATAGATTTGTTGTTTCCAACGCTCCCATGGAGCTCGCCACCTCTATAGCGAAAACTCCCTCTTCCAAGTTTTTCCCATCCACCAGCACCTTGTGTTTCTTTACCATACCACCTTCTCTCATATACATCTCTTGTTTTAATACAACCTTCCTCTTTTTACTAAAGAAGTAATCAGAGGGAGGAACTTCTTCTCTGGAGATAGGGTCGAGGTCACTAACATATATGACTCCTACCTGAGGGAACCCAAAAGTAAATTGTAAAGGGGTCAAGGAAGTGATGGGATTACCCAACTCTGTGGATTTTGTTTCCCCTGTTGTCTTGGGAGTATCAATATGAATAGTAGATGATGAAGGGAGGGTAGATTGACTGGACTCGGGAGGTGTCTCAAACCTTTTTTCTGCTTCTGCTCCTACATTCTCTGTCTCTGGGACTTCTTTGTTTTGTAAAGATCCTTCGACCTCCTATGGGTTTTCCTCGGTGTCTTATTTATTCTATGATTTTTGTCCGAAACCTGGGGGAATGTTTTCTTGTTCTAGAGGGGATGTTGTTGCTTCGCCCTACAATCCCTTGGGAAAACCTCTTTGTCTGTGTCTCTGGAAAGTTAGAAGACTGGTTTGCAAGTCGGATGATAATGTCTGTACTCTGCCTAACACCTCTTTGTAGGTTTTGACCCCTTTGAAAATGTCATCGCGAGGGGATTTCTCATGTTCAAACGCTTTCATGCCACAGTGGGCCATGTGGCTTCCCACTGTTTGATAAGGGTCATGTTTCCTGTGTTTGAGATTCACCAACTTGACCTCCTCAAGAGCTGAAGCTTGAAATTTGGAATGACCTAGATTGAGTAGCGAAAACCTTCCAATCTATACTGGAAAGATTGGCCAAAATTTCTTTTGAGTTGTCTTCAGCTCTATCCCAATATCGCCTGTTATTATCTGATGAGCTACCTCCCTATATACCAGTTTGTCAGGGAGGAATTTCGGAAGTGCATGAGGAGGGATAGAACATCCAAAAACCCTGATATAGGAGAAATTATCCTCAATAAATCAATAAGAAACCTCCTTGAGGTTTCCTATGATCGACTCCGAAATATGGGCGGGTGCACAACCATACAGCATCTGATGCACTGGTATCACCAAAAAATGACAAATTTCATAAAAAGAATCCTTAACATTTTCTTCCCACAGATTAGAATGATATTCATGAATCGGTTGGGTTCCATCTCCAATTCATCAAAGGGAAAGGAGTCGTGAAACATATAGCGTCCATGATATATGCCGACATGTAAAAGGATACTGGTTGGCCATTGGATCTCAGAATTTGATACTCCATAACCTCCTTAGCTAGGTTATCTGATAGAATTTTGTTCCAGTTGAAGCTATATCCTTCAACTGCTTCATGTAAAAGGGGCACCCATTCTACAGGGAAATGGGTAGGACTTTTCTTCGCGAAAAGTATACATAACATCATAGCCACATAAACCATGTACTCATTCAAAGAGGCTGCAGCATAAACGTTATGGGTATCGGCCCTGAATTTTGGTGGGTGTCTCCACCATTATTTGATCATGTCGGGGTATGTTTGGTCTGCTTCTGTGCGTTCTTTCCTTTGAAATTCACTTACGAATTCTTTATTATAAATATGTTTAGAATTGGGAGACAATTTGTACATTACTTGTATATGCTCTGGTCTAAAAGAGCCGATGACGACCCCTTGGCTGTCCAGAATGCTTCTGGTTTGCACGTCTATCCTCTCCAAATCCCAACTGATCATGTCATTGTATGTCATGAGTCGTGGCTACTTTGTGAAGTTCAGTCTCTGCTATGTCCCAGAGTTTGTTTTCAGAATCATCGGGAAAATTCTTGATTTCAGAGTCCAAGGTTTAAAAAATTTGCCTCCATGATTTGATGGAATCAATGGCATGCGGTGTAGTATCAGACACGACATCTCCTTTTGGGCTTGAAATTTCAGCTGCTTCTTCACTTTTCTTGGGTGCCTTTTGTTGGTTGTGGAGCCTGATTATCTTCCTGATTCAGAGGTCCTTGCTTTCAGCCGTGTTTATACCCCATGAAGTATTTACACCCCAAAAGAATGTGCACTCTTCCATGCGGGGGAGTGCAGAGGGGGGGTACCCCCTCTGTAGGGTCCGAGGGGGCTATCCCCCCGGCTAGGGGTTCTGGGCGCAAGCGGGCCCCCGAAGAAAAAATTTCCTTGTAAATGTATATTGTAATTTCATTGTAAATCTGGTCCGTTCATTATAAGGTCGCAGATCTAACAATAGAGATTATGTTAGGGTTTTTTTCCCTAGAAGGCAACCCTATTTTATGAGGGAAATGTATTGCGGCTATGGTTGATGGTGAATATTGTATTCTGAGATAGGAGACTGTGAGAGA
>JZKD02S1748361.1:2291-14457 GCA_000966675.3 Picea glauca
TAAAGAAGCCTCCCCCACAGAGAAAAGGCCCGGAGACGTAGGCAAAGTTGTGTCGAACTCCGTTATCAATCTGCGTGTTATGGTTTGCTGTCTTTTATTGCATTTCAGATCTGCATATATGTATATGGTTGTCATAATTCCTCTTCTTTCCTCATTCTTTCACTAAGTTTCTCAAATGGTTAATTAACGCGTGCAAAATTAAAACTCAACCATAAGTCATTAAAAGATCTGACGGATCAGGTTCGGATCCCACTGGATGGGTAACTCAAATGGAACACTATTTCTCTTTGTATGACATTATGGATGAGTTGTCCAAACTCCAGTATGGTGTTATCCATATAGATCAAGAACATTGGCAATGGTGGCAATGGAGAAAAAATGCTCGCCAAGGGTATGTGGCTTGGACACAATTTGTTGCAAAGCTTTATGAATGCTTTGACACCGACACCCACCATTTAGGTTGTTTGAAAAAGTTGAAACAATCTGACATAGTGGAAGTCTTTATAGATTCTTTTGAGTAACTGGATTTCCGCATAGAGGGCATGTGTGATGCCTTTTTATGAGAATGTTTTATTAATGGCCTCAAGGATGAGATCTGTGCCCATGTCCTCATGGATCGCCCTCAGAGTTGGGTGGGAGCTACTAAAAGAGCTAAGGAAGCACAACATGTTGTCTCTTCTCAAACCATAAAACCATCCTTTATTCCTCACCCTAAAGAAATCACTCCTACTCCTCCTTCCACTCCACTAAAGATATAGAAATTGACTCGGGAAGAAATGGCCGAACGCCAACTCAAGGGCCTTTGTTATATTTGTGATGAAAAATATTTTCTTGGGAACAAGTGTAAGGAACAAAATATTTTTATGGCCATCTTTGAGGATGCTTCTGACGAAGAGGTTGAGGCTCCCCTTATGGCCGAGTCACCTAACTCCACCCTCATACCCCCCAAAAGTTGAACCAATCATTTCCCTGAATGCTCTCACTGGCTTGTCTACTCCCCAAACCCTCAGGATAATTGGTTACATTAAGCATCACAAGGTCATCATCCTCGTTGACAATGGAAGCACCCATAATTTTATTCATCGCTGCATTTCCCAAGAAACTAATTCTATATCTGAGCATTCAACAACTTTGAAATCATGATTGCCAATAGCAGGCACATGAAATGTGGGGGGCGTTGTGAAAATGTGTGTCTCCAAATTGGTCAGTACCACATGGAATCTCATATGTTTTCTATCGACATGGGTAGTTGTGACATTGTGTTGGGTGTCAAATAGCTAAGGACTATGGGCCCCATTCTCATGGATTTTAAGGAATTAACCATGAAATTCAACTAGGAGAGCCAACAATATAAGTTCCAAGGAATCACAACAAGTTCCTTTGAGATCATCAGTGCCCATCGCATGGAAAATATCCTCAAAAAAGGTCATTTCGACATTATTGCACAACTCCATTCCATTAAAGCCACTAAGACACTCTTTGTGCCTCCTGACCTCCAATCCATCATCTCTAAACATCAAGCTATTTTTTCCACTCCCTAGGGCCTTCCTCCTTCCCATGATGTTCATGATCATTCCATTCCCCTCATCCCTGGCAACCTTCCTCCCAATGTTCGTCCCTATCGTCATCCCTTTGCCTAGAAAAATGAAATTGAGAAAATTGTTCAAGAATTTCTCGCCACAGGCATTATCCATCCTAGTACTAACCCCTATTCTTCTCCCATGGTCATGGTACTTAAGAAATAAGGCTATTGGCACATGTGTCCCGACTTTCGCGCCCTCAACAAACTCACCATCAAAGACACATTTCCCATTCTTATCATTGATGATCTCTTGGATGAATTAACTGGTGCCCAATTCTTTAGTAAACTTGATCTTCGTTCTAGCTACCACCCGATAGGTATGAAAGAGGCAGACATTCCTAAGGATGCATTTCAAACTCATGAGGGCCACTATGAGTTCTTGGTCATGCCCTTTGGCTTGTGTAATGCTCCCTTTACTTTCCAAAGCCTCATGAAACATGTCTTTTGTCCTTTTCTCTGTTGTTTTGTCTTAGTTTTCTTTGATGATATTCTCATCTATAGTAAAACTTGGACAACCCATCTTGCTCATGTGGATCGATTTCTTCATCTACTCTCTCAACACCAAATTTTCCTTGAACAATCTAAATGTGATTTTTGAGCCTCAAAAGTCGAGTACTTGGGTCATATTGTTGGCATGGCGGGTGTCAGGGTAGATCCTAAGAAGATTGAAGCTATGAAAGAATGACCTCACCCTAAAACTCTCAAAAGATTGCGTGGTTTTCTAGTTTTAACAGGATATTATCGCAAGTATGTTAATAATTATGGAAAGATTGTGGTGCCTTTCACTGCTCTCCTTAAAAATAATTCTTTCACTTGGACTCCAACAACTGATCATGCCTTTCAATCCTTCAAGGTGGCTATGTGCACCACTCCTTTCCCTGTCCTACCTGAATTCACAAAGACCTTTGTCTTGGAATGTGATGCTTACGGGAGAGGAATTGGAGTAGTCCTTATGCAAGATGGCTGACCTTTGGCCTTTACCAACAAATAAATGTCAGAGTGAAATTTGGGCCAATCAATCTATGAAAAGGAAATGTTGGCTATTCTGCATGTAGTGGATCTCTGGCGCCATTATCTATTGGTGAAACGCTTCCAAATTAAGATAGATCATCAGAGCCTCAAGTATTTTCTGAAGCAATGTATTTCATCATCGGAGAACCAAAAATGGGTGACTAAGATATTTGGATATGATTATGAGATCATTTACAAGAAAGACAAAGATAATGTGGTTGTTGACGCTCTTTCAAGAAAATATGAAGATGAAGGGTCCCTTTTTTCCCTCTCCTTCATTGTACCAAATTGGCTCCAAGCTATTCACTAGGAATGGCTTCAAGATCCCAAAATTTCGCGTATGATCCAACAATTGCAAGCCAATTCTCTAGTTTCCCTAGGGTACTCTTCGAAAAATGATGAGCTTCACTACAAAGGTTGTTTATATTTAAGTAAACAATCACAACTTAAATCCACTGTTCTTTCTGAGCTTCATGCTACACCCACAGCTGGGCATTCACGGTTTACCAAAACCTATGATAGGGTCAAATGTTCTTTTTTTCTGGGATGGTATGAAACATGAAGTTCACACTTTTGTGGTGGAATGTGATGTTTGTTAATGCAACAAGGGAGAAACAGTTAAAGCTCTTGGCACACTCCAACCGTCTCCGATTCCACCCGCTATTGGAGGGATATCTCTATGGATTTTATTGTTGGATTACCTAAATCAGGCAATAAGTTAGTCATCATGGTGGTAGTTGATCATCTTTCCAAATATACTCGTTTCTGTGCTCTTCAACACCCATTTACTGCCTCCATTGTGGCTCAACTTTTCATGTTTCATGTCTTCAAGCTTCATGGCATGCCTCATTCTATTATGTCTGACAAAGATCTCACTTTCACCAACAATTTTTGGCAAGAACTGTTTAGGATACATGGCACCCAATTGCATCTCAAACCGCCTATCATCCCCAGACTGATGGTCAAACTAAAGTTGTCAACAAGTGTTTGGAAACATATTTGAGGAGTTTTGCATATGAAAGGAAAAATCAGTGGTCTCAATGGTTACCCCTAGTTGAATGGTGGTAGAACACTTCTTACCATACAACTACTCACATGACTCCTTTTGAAGTGGTATATGGACAAAAGCCACCTTCAACTCTCTCATACATGCCTGATGTCTCGAAGGTCCAGGACGTTGACCAAACTTTTACCGTTTGAGAGGCTATTCTCTATACCCTCAAAGAGAATTTGGTCATGGCTCAGAATCACATGAAGCAACAAGCATATCAAGGTCACTTAGAACGTCAATTTGTTGTAGGGGACCATGTGTTTCTTCGATTGCAACCTTATAAGCAAACTTCACTCAAGGCCGACCATTGTCAGAAACTGGCAGTCGAATTTTATTGTCCTTATACAGTTCTCAAGCATGTAGGACATGTGGCATATCAGTTAGCTTTTCCCAATCATTCTAAGATCCATCCTATTTTTCATGTCTCCTGCTTAAAGAAGGTGATTGTAACTAAGTGCCAAACTTAAACTAGTATTCCCGAGTTGGATGAAGAATGCTCCATATGGTTGCAACCATAAGAAGTCTTGGACCAACGTGAGTGTCGTCTCTATCATCGCACCATCAAGGAAGTGTTAGTACAGTGGAAATATACAACTCCAACAGATGCCACCTGGAAGCCAACTGCCATTCTGCAACAATTTCCTCATCTCAATCCTTGAGGACAAGGATGTTTTTAAGGGGGAGAGAATGTTAGGGACCTAACCTCTCTAACCCCTCATGTAGGTAGAATAATATATTTTCCATGTAATAAAGGCCAATGTTAATAAGGCCTAGTAATAAGGAAGAATAAGTCAAATGTAAGAAGACCTAATAGAAGGTTCTAATTCTAGAAGATATTCCTCTAGATTGTTTTTTTGGTAGATAGATTTAGTATAAATAGGAGTCGAGGGCATGATAATTTTTTGTCTTGAGAATTATTGTAATAGAGCGTTTCTTTTCTAGAGGTTTTCCCCTCGAAGAGGCAAGTGAACATTGTTTCCTATCAATAAAGTTATTATTTTTGTGTTGTGGTTTCATCTATTGTGTTGTTCCACTGTTATTCTCTGTAATATTTATGATTTCGGCTATTATAATAGATCCGGTACCTTACATTCACCACCTTTCACAAGACCACCTAACATAATGACAGTTTGAACAATACTCAAAGAGGTTGTAGGTGACACCATGACACACATATCAATGGAGGAATCCATCAAGAGAATATATCATTGGAGGAATCAATAAGGAGAGCCTTTGTACTAAAGCTATACCAGAGCCATCCATAGCCATCCAACTGTAATTTGACCTTACTAAATTGAACTACAAATAATGAGTTGTGGATAACACAATATTCTCAATAGTTCAATAAAGATCGAACCTAGTTGTTTTCTTTTTCTCGTTCTTACTTTCATCCCGACTATTTATTTTTCTCGTTCTTACTTTCATCCTTGTTTTCATGCTTGATCTCATGCTTCTTCTTGTGCATTAAAAAATGATATATGAATCGACTTAATATGAGGAATCTCCATAGCACAAGAAATTAAACCAATAAATTAAAGTACTTTAACCTAAATGAGTAAGGAGCTAAAAACCCTAACTCTATGTTAACATTGCATAAACATTTAAAGGCCTTTTTAGTAATCCAAACGAAATATTTAGAAAGCATTGAAGTAAGTGTCCTTTGAATGCTAAAATAAATGAAACTATATCAACTTAGAAGTTGTCATAAATTGCTATGGCAAATTATTTAATCAAATAGTCTAAAAATATGGCAATGGCAAATGACTAACCAAATAGCTGGAAAATATGGCTAAATAAAATAGTAGTTGGAATAAAATAGTAGTTGGCTAAATGACTTAAAGGCAAGCAAAATTTCATGCTTGAACACATTTCCCATATATTT
The DNA here is from genome assembly GCA_000966675.3 of Picea glauca. NCBI lineage: Eukaryota > Viridiplantae > Streptophyta > Pinopsida > Pinales > Pinaceae > Picea > Picea glauca. The sequence continues at coordinate 7,818 of JZKD02S1748361.1, forward strand.
TTCATTGATCTAGTCAATTTCTAAACTAGACTAAGAAGAAGATTGGTATAAAGCATGAAAAAGATTTCAAACTTAGTTCTAGAAACAACACTAATTTTTTTATATGAATATCAATATTCATTGTAAATTGTGTATGTTGATGTTTGTCATAAATAAACACTGAGAGACTATGAATTTTGTAGCTAAAAAATGAAAGTACCATATTTATATTAGATAAAATTATTTCCATGTTGGATTCTACAGGAGGCTGTGGTTTATCACACTAAGACTTGGGCTTATTTTGATGGGGCCTCTCAGCAAAATATGTGTGGGGGAGGTTCCATCCTTTACTTCAAGGAAAATCATTTTTACAAACTGAAATTGGGATTAGGCCCAGGAACAAACAATTTTGTTGAGCTCGTGTCTTTGAAGCTTATTTTACTATTTACAGGGGAAAAAAGAGTGAAGTCCATATAGATTTTTGGTGACTCCTTAAATGTTATAAATTGGGTTCGGAAATAAAAAAAAATGCCGCAACATTCAACTTATTTCTTTACTTGAGGAAATTTTCAAATACCTGGGATCTTTTGGCTCATACTGTATTCGACATGTCTTCAAGGAGCACAACATGGATGCATATTCCCTATCTAAAGCGGGTCTTCAATTGGGAAAGGGGAAGTGGTTGATTACAAAGGACAATGCAGGGGAACATTATGAGTTTTTCCATCGTCCCTTTATCGATGGGTTGATTATTGATTCTCACAATGCACAATAGGAAGCCTACTTCAGATCTATTATGGGCCCCCTTTTTTTGGTAGTATCTCGACACCCTCTTGATAGCAATATAAAAAATTTTCTTGTACAACTCTATGTAAAGCATGTTGGTTTTTGGACTATTGTGGCACTATTTATTGTCTCTCGATATTAGTTTTTATAGTGCCATTTTGAAACCTCTAAAGGTCATATGAGCTCAATATTTTCAGTCCTTGAACAACAAAATACATCGTCACATGTGTTATAAAAAATCTAATTTCCTTTTCACTATGATGAAAACAAAATTACGCTTTTTTTTCTGAAGGAAAAAAAAATAGACAAAATTATTTATAAAGAAAAAAATATACATCTCCAATATCTATGTATACTTGTAATTGAGAGCCTTATATTTGCAAGGTCTATATTCTACCACACTTAAGGGCATGCTCATATCCGAAAGGTTTAGAACTTGTATTTTCTTGTGCCCAAACTAAGGAAATAACATAAATGTTTAATATGCAACAAAGTTATGATCCAACTTACAACTTGATTATAAATCAAAAGTCTACCTATCATGTGATTCAACCTATATTATATATGATCATAAAAGCATGGATATTTCAAGCTAGGTGGTCAAAGTTCCAACCTTTCCTTTGTTATACAAGGCTATTGTACCATGTTGAAGCCCCGTGTTACCCATGTTGTTGTTGTTGTTGATGATGATGATTAATGTTCACTAAGACCAAATTTGGTCTATCGGACCTTAAGAAGGTAAGGTATTACTTGGAATTCTTTAGAATTTTATTTCTGTGCTTGAAAATCATCAAGATAAGCATTCCAATATCACCATAGTTTTGTGAAGCTACAAGGTTAGGAAGGTTGGTAGTGTGACAAATCTTTTGAAATTGAGATCTAATATGGGTATATGATGGACATTCTAAGAGAAAGTGTTTTTCATATTCAACCCTCTCAATGTCACAAATATGATAGACTCTTTCATTCCACGATGTTTTGGGAACTGTCCAACACCCAGTTTCATTATGGATCACATGAGAATTTGTTCTTATTTTATCAATGTTGATTTTCTTCTTTACACTAATCAAAACAAAGAGATACTTTTGATCTTCTAGATTAGGGTTGATCACCTCCTAATAATATCTTAATTAATATAGAGTTGGGGATCTATGTTAAAATTGATTATCGTGTTGTATTAATGCAAAGTTGGGGTCATGTTGCAATATATTATTATATTGTATTAATGTGGATTTGGGGTTCAAAACTCCGCACATATCAAACAAAAACCTGTCCAAAAAACAAAAGAAAAGAAGATTCAGCCTATATAGTATATGTAGTTTCTTTTAGAGCATAATCCTAACTTCCCTTGGTGAATTACTTGTCTTAGGCACCTATACTTTGGTTAATTCATCCCAATGCATTTTTCCAAACTTGATTTGACTTTCTAGAGAGGGTAGGAGACACTTGTTTTTATGGAGTTTTCCTTAAATTTAGGGATATGTCCCCTATGACATGGAGTTAATATTTAGTTATTTAATTAGAACTCCACTTAGTGACTCCTTTCCAACTTCCATTCAAATTTTAAAACCATAAAGTAAGGAGAGCGCACTTCCTCCTTAAATCAAGGAAATTGTCCCTTGATTTTAGGGATTTATCCCCTTTCTTTAGTAAACTTGCTTTATTTAGCTAATCAGTTATGGATAAGCACACTTTTTAGCCTATCATACTCGTGTTAGGTGTGGATTATCTATTTTAGAGGTTTAGGCATGTGCTTTAGCTATTTTTGCACTGCTTTTGTTATTTTAGTGGCAGTTGCTATTATTAGTGACAAGATCAATTCCTCTCTATATATTGAAATGATCTCATTGTAATTTTTAATTATATTGTGAATACATTCATTCTTGTGGAGTAAATTCTTATCTAGCTCTCTCTTCTTTTTTTACTTGCAAATTCATTGGATTAGTATTATTTTTCTCATCAAATTCCAGATATCTTGGGTCTCATAATTTTACATGGTATCAGAGCCTCAGGGAATCTAAGGGAGATGTATACTAATTTTATTTGCAGGTGAATGATCATCAAAGGAGGCAACAAAAATCAATGGATAAACACCTTCAGCCCAAACATGTTGTCCTAACTCCATTCAACTAATTTGAATGGAAATTCAAGATCACCCTTGCTCTCCGAAGAAAAGGTCTCTAGCAAATAACAATGGGTACAAAAGTTGAGCCAATGAATACTGTGGAGAAGGAAAAGTATTTCAATTGAATGGATGAAGCCTTTGGGCTGATATGTCTCTCCATATCAAGAGAATTGATGTTCCATATTGACACCGCATCATCCCCCAACGATGTCTGTACCAAGTTGGAGCAGTTGTTCGGTAAACAGGATGAACTTCAATCCTACAGTTTGGAGAACGAGATCATAGGTTTGAATGCGTCAAATTTTGATTCTTTGCAAGAGTATTTTACAAAATTTAAATCTATTTTAGTTCAGCTTAAAGATTGCAAAGTATCGAAAAATGATGAGCACCTCATCCTTTCCATTCTCTCAAAATTAGGTCCTGATTATTCAGTTTTTGTTTCCTCATTTCATGCTTCAAAATTAACAACTCTGAAGTGGAAAATTCCCTCTTTAGATGATTTTATTGAAGCACTAACTCAAGAGAATGAAAAATTAGTTTCCATGGGCTCCATAAATGGTTCTATATATCATGCTCTTTCAGCAAACAAAGAAAGCAAACCGAATTTCAAAGATCTAAAAAAGGGGAAAGGAAAAAACCCCGAGGCTAGAAAGGAAAAGTTCTTGAAACTGATAGATGAATATTCTTCAGATCACAAAGGGAAGAAGAAAAAGGAAAGATATAAATGAAGCTATTGTAAAAAAATTATCATCATGAATATTATTGTATGAGGAAAACTATAGATGAGATGGTGAAGATGCTACAACAAAACAATCTCATGGTCCTGACAAATGCAAGGAAGAAGGATGAAGAAAAAACTATTGAAGGAAAAGGAAAATATCACGATGGTCACACTTTGATGGCTGTCACTTCCTCCCCATCCACTTGTATCCTTGATTTAGGTGCTTTGAATCACATGGATACAAATAAACAATCATTCTCGTCCATCGAAGAGTGCATAAGACCTTCTATTCTCATGGGAGACGACACACTGACTGAGGTATGTGGTAAAGGCATGGTTTCTTTGGAAGGGGGATATTTTGATAATGTGATGCATGTCCCCTCATTTTCCATGAAATTTCTTTCCTTATATCAAATCACACATTCAGGTTCCAGAACAAAGGTCGAATTCTATTTGGATTCAATGGAGATTCAGACTTAAAAACAGGGTCCCAGGTACCTCACGATGTTGCAGATCATCACTCTCGGTTGTATTCCTTCTCTCATTTCATTCCCAAATATGTATGTACATCATTTTTGAATTATACTAATGAAGAGAGAAGGTTATGGAATGAGATATTTGGGCATATTAATCACAGGTACTTGCATCAACTCAACAAAGAAGACATGGTAACCGGTTTGCCCAATGGGATCTGTGAGGGCTGCATTGATGGTAAGCATCCTGAGCAAAAATGTGACAAAGGAAAAGAATGGAGGGAATCCTCACCTCTTTAGCTGATTCATAGTGATGTTATGGGACCCTTCCCTGAGCCCTCAATCAAAAAATATTGGTATTTACTCACTTTTATCGACGACTACTCTCGCTTCACATGGGTGTATTTTTTGACATTGAAATCTCAAGTTTTTCAATATTTTAAAGAATTTAAAGCACTCGTTGAGAATCAGTATGAGGGAAGGATTAATATCCTTCATAGTGATAATGGAGGTGAGTATCTTAACAAAGATATGCAACAACTTTGTTCCGAAGCGAGCATCGAGATCCAACATACAATGCCTTACACACCACAGTAGAACGATGTTGTCGAGAGAAAGAACCAAACACTAAAAGAGATGGAAAATTGCATGCTACAGTAGAAATCATTGGCTTCGAAAATATGGGATGAAGCCATAAATTTGTGCAACAAACATTAAGAACCGTGTTCCTCAAAAATCACTGAAGGGAATCACTCCTTCCGAAGCTTGGTGCGGTAAGAAACCAAAAGTCTCTCATTTCATAATTTTTGGTTGTCGTGCATGGGCCCATATTCCATATGATAAATGAAGGGAACTAGAGACTCAGAGTGTTGAATGAATATTTGTTGGATACCCTAAAGGTATCAAAGGTTATAGGCTACTACAAAATTCTACTGATTCACTTTTCATTGAGCGAAGTGTGAAGTTCGAAGAGGGTCCACTACATGCAGTTTCAGATCAGCTTGTCGTGGATTTTTTGGATGAAATAATTGAAGAGGGTTTTGATGCTCATTCAATAAATTTAGATAATGATGATAATAAGGTATTTGGATTAGATTCATAGGTTTATGAGCAGGTCATGGCTGCTCCATATCCCCTACCAGCCTGGGCCAAAAAGACTTTGCATGATGTCGGTGAACTAGTCGACAATCTGACAAATCAGAGGAGGACTAGATCATAGTTTTTCGAGGTCCCCATTGCCTTGGATGCCACAAAGAAGTTGTTGCCCATAAATTTCTATATGTAATTTGCAGTATATCCATAGTCATATATAGAGTCCATGGGAAACCCCTTCTGGGAAGATGCTATGGATGTGGAGTACAATGCTCTCATGGAGAACCAAACCTGGGATTTGGTTCCACTTCCGAAAGGAAGAAAGCTTGTTCGATGCAGATGGATATTTCAGAAAAAGATGGCTGAAAATGGTGAGATTAGTTAATATAAATCTTGGATTGTTGCTAAAGTTTACTCTCAGGTACATGGCTTTGATTATACCGAGACTTTTTCACCAGTTGCAAAAATGGACTCCATCAGGCTAGTTTTGGCCATTGCGGCTTCTCGATACTGGGAAGTCCATCACATGGATGTGAAGAGTGATTTTATTCACAGAGATTTGAAGGAGGAGATATATATGAAGTAGGCACAGGGGCATGTTCATGACTCTGTTAGCACTCAAATTTGTCTTTTAAATTTTGAAAATGTTTTGAGCATATTTACATCAAATATTGTCAAAGTTTTGATCTTTGGAAAATTGTCATGAGCTCTGATCTTCTATCAAACCTTGATATACCTCATCATTGTCCAAAAGGTATTTTGATCTGCCATATTGACCTACAAAATCAAAAAATGATAAATCCTGCTTGAGATTTTTGATTTGGATGTGTTCCTAGTGTTTATTGAGCTTTTATAAAAAATTATCAAAACAAGAGTGGTGTGTGCTAAGTGACCTAAGCCCTTAATCCAAACCTATGATTTTTTCCCTATGCCTAAGTCTATTCATATTTTAAGCTCTATATGCATTTGAAATTTGTTTCTTTTACTTAACCTACCTCTCGGGTTTTCCTTTTTAACCAAAAGATAAGGACCCACAAGTCCAAGTCCCAATTCACATGCTATGATTTAAGCCAAGACTCAAGTCATACGACAACATACCAAGCCACGAGTTAGAGGGTTAAGTGCAAACGCTGAGCTCTGATATTAATAGGAGATGGTTAATTTTTCCATTATTTCATTCCATTTGTAAAAATATTAGGGTTGGAAATAACCAAAAATTCCCTTCGCAGAAGACCCATGAACTTGTATCAGGTATGTGCAGTAAAAACATATTCATCAATGGAGTTTTAAGAATCAGATCCAATTGCCAATTATGAATCAGGTTTTTGGTATTGGAGCAGTGGATACCCTGAATGAAAATATTGCCTTATGCGCATTCAAAAAACATTGGGTCGTGATATAGAAGACCACAGTTCATTTATGGGCATGCAAACATTGTTTAAAGGTGGGATTTCTATTCTCTGC
>JZKD02S1748372.1:0-17324 GCA_000966675.3 Picea glauca
AATTGAGCATATATAGTGCGCAGCTATCTTTGAAACAAAATACTTCCCTGGGTTGATAATTTATGTTTCACTTGGTTGTTTGAAATTAATTAAGCAATTATAGTGACCAACACATGCTAGAATGGCCAAGCCACTATCAGCAATAGAGATTGCATATCAAGTTGTTCTTGACTGTACTATCGATTTAGATCATGTTACCTCATCGATGGACGAGGAGGATCCCATTCTTAGGCCCATGTGGGCCACTTCATTGTATTGTTCACATGATTTCCTCGATGATAATTTTCCTTCAGATGAAACTATCATCAAAGCCATGAATGGTTCTGACAAACCTTGGGATGATATGCATCACCACTCTTATTTTCTCCCAGAGCTTGAAAGAATCCAGCAAAATGACTTTCGATCTACTTTGAGTGAGATATTCGTTCACGCCGTAGTTCCACTTGATATGCACAACATTTATGTTGAATGAAACATGGCGAGTATTTCTCCTACCATCACGATCAATATCTCTCATACTCCTGGCAAGGTTTTTAAACGTAAATATCAGTGCAGATTGTTCGCCAGAAGAAATCTTGATCTACTTCGAGATCTTCATATAATTTCGAGATGTATGCTTGGTCATATGAAGATATGCCAGGAATCAACCCTCGTATTTTCGAACATGAAATTAGAACTTATCCGGATGCTAAAATTGTTTGACAATGTCTTAGAGATGTCAACCCCAGGAAGGCCCCTGCTATTAAGGCAAAGGTGGAGAAGTTGCTTAATGTTGGCTTCATATACCCAATTCCCTTCACTGAATGGGTATCCAACACCATTCCTATGGATAAGAAACAAGGAACCACCCATGTATGTATGGACTTTCATGACCTAAACAAGGCCTTTCCGAAATACAACTTCCCGACACCTTTCATCAATCAGATTCTCGACGAGTGTGAGGGAAGTGAAGTATTTTCTTTTATGGACAGATTTTTAGGATATAATAAAATTCAAATCAAACCTGAGGATCAACACAATATGGAATTTATTTGTCCTTGGGGTACTTTCTCATACCAAAAAATGCCTTCCGTCCTTAAAAACGTCGAAGCAACCTTTCAACATGCCATGACTTTCACTTTTCACGATCTTAAGAATATAGTCGAAGCTTACCTTGATGATATTATTTCTCACTCTCACCAGAAACAGGATCATGCTATGCACCTTCGGTTTGTTTTTGAAAGATGTCGTTACTATAGAATCTGGTTGAACCCTCACAAGTGCATCTTTTGGGTTTTATAGTTTCTAAGACCGAGATCATGGTAGATCCTTTAAAGGTTGAGGCAATACTTTGATTGCCTCCCCCACGCACGATCATAAAACTTTGAGGTTTGCAGGGGAAAGATAACTTTCTTCATCAATTTATAGTAAACTATGACAATATCACTAAGGGTTTCATGTGTCTTTTGAATAAGGACACCCCTTTTATCTGGGATGAGTGAGCCCAGCAGTCCTTCTATGCTTTGAAGAAAGCCTTGGTATCAGCGCCTCTGCTAAAGTATCCTGACTACATTAGGTATTACTTACTTTATATCGTCGTGTCTGAGGATACGATTGGTATGGTTTTGGTTTAGGAGGATGATGGGCTCCATGAGAACGTCATCTATTATCTCAGTAGAAACCTAGTCGGTCCTGAACTTAATTATTCTCACATTGAAAACCTAGATTTGGTTGTCATTCATACAGTCCAACATTTGCGTCTTTTATATTACTTTGCAAGAATATTGTGGTTGTCGATGTCAATCCATTTCAATACATCCTTACTAGTCATATCATAGGGGGAAAATATAATAAATGGATTGTCATTTTACAAGAGTTTGATCTCGATTTTGCTTCTGTGAAATCCAAGAAATCACTAGTCTTCATAGAGTTAATATCTGACTTTCCACGATTAAATGAGGATGTTATCCATGTTGATTTGTTTAGGGATGAACACATTTTTCTTGTCTCGTCATCTGACCCATGGTATGGAGACATTGTTCTCTATCTGCAAACTTTTAAGTTCCCTCAGTATCTCTCAAAAGATGAGAGACGGCGTGTAAGGTACCAAGCTAATAATTATACTATCATCGGTGACACATTATATCACCAAGGAATAGACAATATCTTGTATCAATTTTTAACTCACTAAGAAACTGAGTTGATCCTGAATGATCTCCACAGTGGGGCTTATGGTGGTCATCTATCTGAGCTTGCGACAACCCAAACAATTTTGCGAGCCGGTTATTTTTGGCCTACTATCTTTAAAGATTGTATTGAAGCGGTTAAGAAGTGTCATCCCTACCAGGTTTTCACTCAGAAAATGTGCTCGCATATAGCCCCTATTCACCTAGTCATTACCATCGGTCCCTTCACCAAGTGGGCGGTGGACTTCGTGGATCGCAACCCAACTTCGACTGGGGGGAATCAACACATTATCGTGGTCTTCAAATACTTTCATAAGTGGGTCGAGGCCATGCCTACAGTTAAATCCGATGGGAAGACTATCGCCTTCTTCATAGTTAATCAAATTATCGCCCGGCTCGGTATCCAGAGTGAGATTGTCACTGATCATGGAAGTCACTTTCAGAACGAAATGATGGAATAACTAGCATCTAAGCAGGGGTTTATACATGGTTATCCTTCTCCTTATTACCCCCAGGAAAATGGACAAGTAAAGGCCATCAACAAGTCTCACAAGACCATTTTGAAAAAAATTGTCAGCCAGAGCAAGTCCAACTGGCACATCATGATATATTCCACACTTTGGGCATACTAAATGGTGAAAACCCCCTTCCATCCAAAGGGATGCTTGACCTCCCAGTCTTGGATCATTTGAATTTCTGAGTCAGAGCGACTCCTTGGGTCCCTGCGGGCACCCAGAACTATTCTACCCATAAACACAAGCTTCTTCTGCAAGTGACCACAACTATGACCATGGGTCTACCTCCCTCATAGTTTGGACTTCAAGGATATCTTGAATCCTTCCCTCAACTTTTCCCGAAACACTCTTCTCCAAGGTTCTGAACTCTTTCCATGCATCTCCTTAGATTCGTCGGCCTCACTATGGGTTTGGGCTTCGCGACTTTGGAAGCTCTAGTCCTTCCGCCCACAACCTACGAACTTCTAGTTTCTGAATTCCTCAATCCGTCACCACATTCCCTTCTACTTCCAATGGTCAGGATTGAATCGCGACTACGGGCCTCAGGACCTTGCTTTCGCCAGTTTTTCGAACTTGCCAAGCCTATAAAATATCGAAACACTTCACGGCTATCCTTTGGGTAGCTCTACAAGATCTAACATTATGGAATCGTTCGTCTCCTTCTAAGAAAAAATATTGTCCACTAGCTTTGACAAGAAATTCAAGGACTCTTTTTCTTGAATGTTTCTATCGCTCTCCCTCCTGAGCTTTCTTTCTTCATTTCCTTGTTCCTCTGAACAATCTCTTCGACCCTTAGTCAAATTCATGTCCTGTACACACCTTGCAATAGACTTTCATCCACACTCACTCCTCTTTGAATGATTTTGCACTCCTTGTGACTGTTCTCCAACTGCTTTTATCCCTTGTTAGTGAATCACGTTATCCTTCCTGAGCCTTCGAGTTTGAAAAATCTATCATACACTCCTTGCAGACGTCGATGCACTCCTTGCATATGTATAATTTCCACTATCTCTTCTGATATTTTGAGTCGAAACAAATGCAGTCACGCACTCTTGTGGACACTATGCACACCTTACACTCACTCACTGAAGAGAACCAATTGAAACTTATCTACTCCTCACAATGAATCATACATTCAACAAAGAAAATGCAATCATGGATTTGAAAGAAGAAATATCAAAGAATTGGGAAAAATAACAGAAACTCTATCATTCATTCAGATAGACACATATCCATACACATTTGGGACAATATATCTCTGTTATATTCATCCAACTGAAACTTACATACATTCACACAGTGTTTCTCTGTATCTCACAACTCTTAGCTTACAATGGCTATCTACTCATGAGATTCGGCCGCTACAACAACTATCAACAACAATTGACAACAACCCTTACTGGGTAATATTACAAAGATTTATATCAAGAGGTTCTCTTCGAGAATTCCCTCCAACTACTCTACGCTACCTTAAATGAAATTGAATTCTATCACCTACTTAATGCCTATTACAATAAATATTGCGTCAGACAAATAAGAGCGCAAGCTCCAAATTTGTACTGTGATCCGATCCATAAAACAAAATACATTCCCCCATCAACCTCTCATGATGGCTTAGCCTTCAAACATTTAAAGACATTTATAAATCAAAAAGTTTTGTCAGATATCATATTAATACATTGATCTGTTTGAAATTCAAAATATTTCAAAATGTGCACTAGTGCATCCAACTATCTTCCACGCTTGTGCTTTGCTGGGGATGCTCCTGCATCATACTGCCTTGGCTGAAAAATTCATGGACTCCTTCCCATGAGCTCCTGCACCAATATTCCATGCTTCTTGATCTCTGCTTCATTAACCCAGCTGGCATCCTTTGTTGGTCATCCTTTCCATTTCACCAAGTATTCAAAATACATCTTCCTTCTAGTCTTCTTACCAATTATTTGATCTATGATATTTTCCATCTGTGGCTTCTCTGCTACAGGCATCTATTTTTCCCACTGGATCTTTATTTGATCTTCACCTCTTTTGGTTCCATATTCCCTGTAAGGATACAGATCTGCAATGTTGAATATGGGCAATATACCCACATCTTCTGGAAACTCTAACTCATAAGCATTCTTGCCAAACCTTCTCAAGATTTTACATGGCCCTATATTTTCAACTTCAGCCTGTTATATGTTCCCCTCTGAAATATTTCCTTTATTAGATGTGATATAACTTGATCTCTGACTTCAAATTCAAATTTATCTTGTGTTGATCATCTCTGCACTTATATTCGCCATTGGTCTTCTTCAACTACTCCTTGATCTGATTGTGAAGTTCCTGCATCTCTGCAATGAATTCTTTGGCTCCCGCTCTTCTAAACTCACTTTGTTTTAGATCCCTTAACTCTGAACCTTTTCTCAAATTCATTCCATAAACTATTTGGAATGGGCTTCTCCCAGTACTCTTGTTCACTGAGTCATTATATGTGAACTCATCTTGTGATAGAATCTGGTCCCACTAACTATGGTGTTCAATGACCAAACTACTCAACAAATCCCCTAGGCTTCTATTCACCACCTTGGTTTGTCCATCTATTTGAGGATGATATGCAGAGCTAAAAGATAGCTCTGTCCCCAACTTTTTCCACAACATCCTCCATAAATGGCCAACAAACTTGGTATCCCTATCTTAAACTATATTCATAGGAAACCCGTGGAGTCTCACAATCTCTTTGAAAAACAAGTTTGCAACATGTTTTGCATCACTGGTCTTCTGGCATGGGATAAAGTGTGCCATTTTCAAAATCCCGTCCACCACCACAAATATGGAATCACTCCCTCTTTGTTTCCTTGGAAATCCCAACGTAAAATCCATACTTATTGCATCCCAAGGCCTCTATGGAATAGGCAATGGTTGATACAATCCAGTGTTCTTTTTATTCCCCTTTGAATACTGAAAAATCTTGCAATTGTTCACAAATTTCTTCACCTCCACTCTCATACCTGGCCAATAATATGAACTTGCTATTTGAGAAAATGTTTTATCATGGTCGAAGTGTCCAGCTAGACCTCCGTTGTGATTTTCCTTCAGCAAATTCTCCCTCATCAAGCATCTTGGTATACACAACTGGCATCCCTTGAACAACAACCCATCCTAAATCAAATATTTGACCCACGAGCTTCTATCTCTGAGCACAGGATTCTCACATGCTTCATATGCTTCTCCAAAATCTAGATCATTGTGGTACATTTCCTTAAGGTGATCAAACCCGAAGGTTTTGACCTAAAATTCCTAAAGAATTAAAATCCTCCTACTCAATGCATCAGTGACCTTGTTAGCATTTCCAGAAATATGTTTTATGACAAAAGTGAAATTTTGCATAAACTCTATCCACTTGGCATGTTTCTGGTTTAACATCTCCTATCTTGTTATGAATTGAAAAGTGTGATTATCGCTATACGAGAGAAACTCCTTCGGTACGAGATAATGTCTCCATTTCTTCAATTCTTGGATTGTGGCATAGAACTCTTTGTCATATGTGGATTACTTGTTTTTATGTTCATTCATCTTCTCACTGAAATATGCAACAGGTTTGTTGTCCTGGCTTAAGATTGCTCTAATTGCAACCCCACTCGCATCACATCTTACCTAAAATGTCTTTCTAAAATCCGACAGAACTAGAAATGGTTGTTCAATTATCTTCTCCTTCAATATGTTGAATCTCCTCTTAGCCTATTCTGTCCATTTGAAACACTTGTGTCTTTTCTTCACTGTATCCATCATTTGTGCACTAATTCCACTAAAATTCCTGATGAACTTCCGATAAAAACTTGCTAACCCATGGAAGCTTCTTACTTCAAAGATATTCTTTGGTGATGACCATTCTTTGATCGCTTTCACCTTTTTGGGATCCATATTCAACTCATTTGAAGAAATCACAAAACCCAAATATATGAGCTCTATCTTCAGTAAAGAGGAATTTTTCAAAGTGATCAACAACTTCTCTTGTTGCAGCCTCCTCATCACCAATGCTAAATGTCTCAAGTGTTCCTCGTTACTCTTACTAAGCACTAGTATATCATCTAGATACACAATCATAAACTTACCAATGAAATCCTTTGATACTTCATTCATCATTCTCATAAAAGTGTGTGGGGCATTTTTTAATCCAAATGGCATAACAATCCATTCATATAACCCCTCATTCATCTTGAATGTTGTTTTCCACTCATCACCTTCTCTCATCCTGATCTGGTGGCATCCACTTTTCAAATCTATTTTCAAAAAATAGTTTGCTTCACACAGGAAATCCATCAAATCATTAATCCTTGGTAATGGAAATCTGTATTAGATGGTGATCTTGTTTATGGCCCTTGATTCCGTACACATTCTCCATCCTCCATCCTTCTTTGGACTTAGTACAATTGGTACTGCACATGATCTCAAGCTTTCTTTGACCAATCCCTTGTCTAACAGATCTTGAACCTGTCTCTTCACTTCCTCATTCTCTTGAGGTGTCAATTTGTACACTGCTTTGTTCAGTAGACTTGCTCCTGGTATCAATTCAATGTGATGATTGATGCTTCTGATAGGTGGCAATGAGTTTGGCAACTCATCCACTATAATATCAACAAAATTCTCTAGTAGCTCCTGAACTTCCTCAAGAAAATATTCCATTGAAGTACTGGTAAGGATAACCCTCGATTTCCTCACTATACCAAACTGCATCTCTTTTTCCTTCTTTACTTCATCCAAGAGTTCCTTTCCACTCATGAGAATTATGCTCGCGCTACCTTCCACTTTCGCCTTCTTTTCCTCAATTGGCAGCAACATGTGTTTCCTACCACTCTTCTCTAAGGTGTAGGTGTTTCTCCTCCCATCATGAATAACATTCATGTCATACTGCCAGGGTCTTCCCAACTAAACATGAAAAACATCCATAGGAATCACATCACATAGAATCTCATCCCTCTATCCTACTATTTTGAAATTAACCAGGCATTGTTGAGGAACTATTACCCGATAACCTTTCTGCAACCATGATACTTTATATGGCATAGGATGTGTAGTCATATCCATTTATAGCTTCTCCACCATCTCTGTGGATACTAAGTTGTCAGTGCTCCCAATGTCCCTCATTTTTCAAGATATTCTAAATAAATTGTTCCTTTGTACTGGCTTTTTAGTCTCTAGCTCTTGCTTCAAAAGAACCTTCTTTATCATCAAGGATCTTCCATCCTCTACACCCTCTGTGTCATCATCTCACTTCTTCGCTTCTGAGATGTGAGCTACACCTCCTTTCTTTCTCTCAAGACAATACCAAGACATATGTCTTGTCTTACTGTAGGCATAACACCTTACTTCTCCTCCTCTGCCTCTTCCTCTTCCTCTAGGAAAATAAATTTTTCCACCACTCTTCCTTCCTCATGAACTTTCTCTTCTCTCAGAGTAACTATGCGGTTTCTTTGCCTCATCCTTGGGCTTCTTTACTTTATCCTAGGGAACTCCCTTGCCTCTATTCCTCTATTCAAGCTTTGACCCTTTTTCTGTTGACTCTGCTTCCTAGCCAACTTCTCTTCTGCCTTCAACACCATCTAGTATGTGTCTTTAACCATTCTGACTGTCTCCATACTGAGCTCATCTTGAATTTTGTACCTCAAGCCATTAATGTATCTGGAAACTTTCTCTTCGTCTCTTTCCCTTTTTCCATCTCTAATGTTCAACTTATAGAACTCTTATGTGTACTCCTTCACAATCAATCCTCTCTATCTCAAGTTCTACATCCTCCTGAACAGACTTATCTTGTAATCCTTGGGTATGAATTTCACCTTAAGCTTGGATACCATTTGATCCCAACTCTTGATATTTTGTTTTCCCTTGCTCCTTCTGTCGGCTTGCAGTTCATCCCACCATAGCGTTGCATGTCCCTTCAGCCTACTGACAACATGTCTTACCTTTTTCTCCTCTTCGACATCCTCATAGTTGAAATAATTGTCCATTGCTAGTATCCAGTCAAGCAATTCTTCTATGTTTAAATTTCCTTCATACATAGGGATGTCAATCTTTTCTCTGGCACCCAATTTGAAAACTTCTCCCAATAAGCATTCTTCCGCAGCATCCTCGACTACAACTTCTGCAAATTCTACTTCTTCCATTTCTGCCTCGCTGACGTCTCCAACATCAAGCGCTCTTCTTTGGGTTTTTTCCATGGAATCCATCCTCGCACGTAGTTCTCTCATCTCCCTTTCCATAACTCTATTAGCTACAGGTGGGTCAACGTGTTTCCTAGGCGATATTGTGCTGACACTTTTCTTTCTCCCTACATAAGTCAAATTTTTATTCGTCTCTGATACTACTCTTACGCAAACCCCTTCCCTCCAAAGGGCTACTTGACCTCCCGGTCTTGGATAGTTTGAATTTATAAGTCCAAGCAACTCCTTGGGTCCCTGCGGGCACCCAGAACTATTCTACCCACACACACATGCTTCTTCCGCAAGTGACCATGGCTATGATCGTGGGTTTGCCTCCCTTGCAATTCAGACTTTGGGAATATCTCGAATCCTTTCCTTGACTTTTCTCGAAATAGTCTTCTCCAAGGTTCCGAACTCTTTCCACACGTCTCCTTATATTTGTCGGCCCCGCTATGGGTTTGGGCTTCACGACTTGAGAAACTCTAGGCCTTCCGCCCACAACCTCTGAACTTCGGATTTCCAAATTCCTCAATTCATCACCACATTCCCTTCTACTGCCAACAATCGAGATTGAATCGCGACTACAGGCCTAGCAACCTTTCTTTCACCAAGTTTCCAAACTTGTCAAGCCTCCAAAGTATCGAAACACTTCACGAATATCCTCTGGGTAGATCTACCAGATATAACAGTCTAGAATCATTTATCTCCTTCTGAGAATGAATCTTGTCCACTGGATTTGACAAGAAATTCAAGGAATCCTTTCCTTGAATGTTTCTATCACTCGCCCTCCTATTCTTTCCTTCTTTGTTTCCTTGTTCCTCTAAATAATATATTTGACCCTTAGTTGAATTCCTAGCCTGTGCACACCTTGCAACAGACTTTCATCCACACTCACTCCTCTATGAATGATTTTTCACTCCTTGTGACTGTTCTCCAACCGCTTCTATCCCTTGTGACTGAATCACACTATCCTTCCTGAGCCTTTGAGTTTGAAAACTCTATCATGAACTCCTTGCAGACGTCGATGCACTCCTTGCATACGTATAAGTTCCACTATCTCTTCTAAGCTTTTGATTCAAAATAAACTCAGTCACACACTCCTTGTAGACACTATGCACACCTCGCACACACTCACTGAAGAGAACCAATTGAAACTTATCTACTCCTCACAATGACTCATACACTCAATAAAGAAAATGTAGTCATGGATTCAAGAGCAGAAATAATAGAGAATTGGGAAAAATAACAGAAACTCTATCATTCATTTAGATAGACACATATCCATACACATTTGGGACAACATATCTTTGTTATATTCATCCAACCGAAACTTACATACATTCACACAATGTTTCTCTATATCTCGCAGCTTTTAGATTACAAAGGCTATCTACTCATGATATTTGGCCACTACAACAACTATCAACAACAATTGACAACAACCCTTACTGTGTAATATTACAAAGATTTGTATCAAGAGGTGCTCTTCAAGCACTCCCTCCAACTACTCTACACTACCTTAAACGGAATTGAATTTTATCACCTAATTAATGCCTATTACAATAAATATTATGTCAGACAGATAAGAGTGCAAGCTCCAAATCTGTACTGTGATCTGATCCATAAAACAAAATGCATTCCCCCATCAACCTCTCATGATGGATTAGCGTTCAAACATTTAAAGAAATTTATAACTCAATTTTGTTTTCAGATATCACATTAATACATTGATCAGTTTGAAATTCATTATATTTCAAAATGTGCGCAAGTGCATCCAGCTGTCTTCCATGCTTGTGCTTTGTTGGCGATGCTCCTGCATCATCAAACCTCGGTCAAGAATGCCACCAGTTTTTCCCCTTTCCAGTTAGTACACAATGTGGAGTCTATTTTACCTATTGAATGTGAAATCCCTTCTCTAAAGTTGGTAGTCGTGCTCCTACCTGACACTTATGATATCGAGCGACGTCTTGTACACCTAGAGAGTCTTGACGATCAACGTCGAGACACCTCTACAACTATCGAGGCAAACAAAATATGTGTCAAGGTCTAGTATGATAAGTCTGCCTATCCTCTGTTGTATGCTGAGGATGACTTGGTCCTCTTGTATGATCAAGCCAAAGAACCACTGGGGGCAGGCAATTTTATACCCATGTGGCATGGTCCTTACATCATGCGATGTGTTTTAGAAAAAGGAGCCTATGAGTTAGAAGATTATGAAGGGAAGAGATTGGTCAAGCCTAGAAATGGGCTCTACTTGAAAAGATACTACACTTGATCCCCGAGCTTGGGCGTAACTCTTTGTATACTAATGCAATTTAGTGTATATATTTTTTTCCTTTATTTTCGTCTTCGGGTTGCTTATCGATTTTTCACTTGGTTGACAGATGTCAACGGAGTCTTTGGTCTACCTAGGATTTGCAGATCGATCCAGTCTCCATACATGGAACTTGGCTTCCATTGCTTGGGTGTTTTACACACCCGAGGGTCTATTGGTGTCTTCAGGTGGCGTATGCCTAGGGCCATCCACGAACAATGTGGCTGAATATAGTGCCATTATAGAACTTCTACATGATGTTATCTCACATTTTATTCACTCTTTAGAGGTTCTCCTAGATACCCAATTAGTAGTATGTTAGTTGAATGGAAGTTACCGCGTGTGTGATCCTACTTTACTCCAACGATTCCTACGGGTACATCTTTAAGAACGACAGTTTGATTTTATTACATATTATCATATTACTAGGAGTTCTAATCATGTATCTGATGCTTATGCTAATTTCATTTTAGATTTGCATTTGTCACATAATTAAAGAAAAGAAAACCATATTATCAATGTACACATTGTAAAATATAAGTAAAGCTGAAGATCCATTTTCTATATATTTCAAAAAATATGGCGTTTATAGTACAAAATTGGGGCTAATACCCTCAATACACATATATAGCTGGTACTACAATATCCACAAAATCTATGTCTGTGGAGCCAAATGTGTGTCATGGTAACAAACTACGGCATTTGTGAGATGCCAAAAGAGTTGTACCCAGGCTCTGGGTACACCAACCACCTGTTGTTGCATGGCTTCAGGTAGATCCTCTACCTGAACCATGGGAATCCTCTAAGTCAAATGAGGCAGGTTTCCCTGGATGTTTTGTAGGACCCTCTCAGATTCTCCTCCCACCGCCTCATCTCTCTGGTTCCTCTGTCGATTTTGAGGAAACCCTTTCGGTCGTCGTGGACCCACGTTTGGGTTACACAAGTCTCTAGTCAATACTTAAGCACCATCCAAAAATATTTTTGTTCTATTATACAAAAATATTGTTGTATGGCGTGGGCACCCTACCTCCCCCTTGTCGCCTCATTACCTTGGTCCACCATGCCATGGTTGGATCGCGAGTTCCTCTAGGAAGAATCTCAACTCTAGGTCCCAAAACTGGAACCCGCTCGAAGAAGAAACTTCATAGGATAAAGGCAAACCCAAAATTTCTCTTACTCCCCTATTTGCACTCTATCAACTGGCTCTTCATATTTTCAGTAGTGAGGTACACTAGTCATATAATGTGGGTTCATACACTTCACTGCATAGAACATTAGTAGCCTTGAAAATTAATGCAACAAGGCTGAACCTCTGATCCTGGTCAATACAAGGACAATAATCTTTAGGATGAGATTGTTTATTGTCTGGATAGGGAGTTGACTCTCGACCTTCGGAGTCCCTGCTACACAGTGGGCATCAATGTACTCCTCTATTTCCATTCCACTCCCTTCTCTCTGTGATTTGAGTTTTACAATCTCTCCCTGACATGATAGAATAGTAAAAAAGTAGATATCCTCTACTTCAATCCTCAATGGTTTCCCATTGAGGTTGAATATTTCGCTCTCAGGGTCCTAGTAACCCACAAGCATCTCAAGCAACCTCGCCTGGGCCCTCATTCCTTTGAGTTACCAAAATTTATATAAGCCACATCTCTTTAAGGCCATTTGGGCCCCCGAATCATGATCCATAACAGCATCAACCTCCTCATGCTCTATTTCTCTCCATTCAAGAACCATCCTGCCAGGTACAAATCAAAATTTCAGTTAGAATCCTTAAAATTCATTATTTGTGTGCATGTACGCGAGCTTCTTCAATTACACTCATGTATAGGGTTTGGTATATGCACCCTATATTTTGAACAGGTGTGTATAACCCATCATATACAAGACCCGATTGAAGACAACCCACATACACCAAATTTTACATTTTACTCCCTCAATTACTAAAAATTTGGAACCTAATTCAAAAATTTAATCCACTGGAAATGAATAGGAAAGGAAGTAGATTTACTTGTCCCAGACAGTTGCTGATTTCGTTGCCTAACGCTCCTGCAATCACCGTTTGAATCTCGGAGGTATTTTGGTCCAATTTGCACTATTTCAGTAAAAAATCAAAATGGTATAGTAATTTTTGGTTTTTTTACTATTTATAAACTATTTTTACCCACTTTCTATAGTTTTGAGCCATTTTTTCACCTAATGGAGTAATACAAGGGTGGATTGAGTTGGTTTTTGCAATTTTAACCAGGGATTCTTGTAGATTTCAACGTTATGTTGGTCATTCCTCACCACGGGCAAGTATTTTCATTACCCATCATATAGGATAGGTATCCATTCCATTATGCATTTTTGTATTATCCTATAACTGTCACTTTTTATACCTTAGTTTCAATCCCGTTTATGGTGACACAAAACCTTCCATCTACTAGAAGTCGTGTCATTATCAAGTGGTAGAGATTTACCAAACATCGGTTCCCTAGTTAGATCCCCTACTGCATTTGGTGCCCATGTAGAGATTTTTCTTAGGACCAAGAGTCCTTCATAGCTAGTACATGACTTGATGTTGAGCCTCATTTCTCACTCATAAACATGTTTCCTTATACCCCGAGGACTCCCAACTGATTTTAATTTAAGCTCTTTTCCAACTCATCTTCAAAAATAGAAAAGATTTTTGAGTGATTTCTTTCTTTCACACTCGTTAAATTGGGCTTGAAAGGTCATGAGTCTTAGTTAATCTCTTTTCTGACTCATTATCAAAAAGTGAAAATATTGTCGAGTGAACTTGTCTCTTTCACACTAGTAAATTGGATTTGAAAAGACGTCTATTTGGAACAAGTTTATCCCTTTTTCACACCAAGTAGAAAAGGACTTTTTCGGCGTTAAATTATGATTGCATCTCACGCCCTTGCTTGTAGTATTGAGTCTATAGCCGCTTCTCTCTTTGCGCTATAAACCATTTTCCTCAGTAGTTTTTGCATCCTCAACCAAGAAGAGCCTTGTTTATATCCTTCGCAATTTGACACCCTATACCTAGGAGGGAACATTCCCCTGAGTGTCCATCTCTCATATGCATTTCCCTGCATTGAGCATAGGTACATTCCACTGTTGGAACTAGTTTTGATTATTTGCGACACTCGTTTCCTCCTCTATATCATAACATTCATTTGTCTATGAAAAAACAAAAAAATATGGGCGGGAAGGGAGTCCTATATTTTATTGGAAGCAGTCGTGTCGCCTTTGAATAGAGCACAAAGTTATTGAGTCCATTTTTCATCATAATTTTTGGATTATCGTGGCCTTAGGAAGATGACCTCGTTACAAAGTCTTCTCTACTGACCGGTTACTCTTCCAGTCCCTATAGATAATTTCATTGATGCCTCCTGCATCTCATGGTTTCATCATTGGCTCTATGTTGCGAGAGTCCTCTAGATGTCTCATGCTCTTGTTCAAAGGAATTCTATCAACCTATGTCGGCCACTCCTCAGAACTCTTGACTTTGCATGTCGTCCATACCCTTAGTTTGTCTCAAAGTCACATGATACAGTAGTACTTTTATGCACCCTAGCCCTACTTTCATCATTGGTAGGTAACCGTTAACCTAGCAGTCGAAAATTCATCATTGGTTGTTGACTGGGTGCTTTCCCTTGTGTTTGACGGCAAGACATATATTCACACATTGGGATTCATGCAGTGTCTTGGATGTCATTATCCTTATTGGTGGTTTCCTCTCCTTTTTCATCAATTTTCATCATTGGCTACTATTCAGAGGGTCTTTTTTGTGTACCGCTTGCACTTGGTACATGCGAAAGATGCACAGGGCCATTGGCTCGTGAACATTTGCTTTGTCTGATTTCCACCAAATAATGAAGCTCATGCTTTGTACCTCATTATGAATAATGAAAGATGCCTTAATTCTCTCCTTTCAGCAAGTCTCCTTCCATCGACTTTAGCTAATTTATTCTGGATACAAGACCTAGAGTCTTATGAGTACCTTGAGGCTTGCAGCCATCAGTGGCAGGCTCTCTCGCCATCGACAGTTGGGAATATATGAATTTCTCCTGATCGATGGATTCTTCAGGTGTTCAACACCAGCTCCTTTATTCACACTTGTAAGAATGTATTCAATGCCTCGATATGTACTTTCATCATCAGTAGGTTGTCTTGCATTTTTTATTGATATACATCAATGATCGGTAATCAAATGATGTCTCGTTGTATTCGACCTCAACCCATTTATTCACATGATGTAGACTTGCACCCTTGGTAGATTGTGTAGAAGACTTGAAGACATCACTATGTGGTCGTAGCTTTCCTGAGTTGTTTCTTCCTTTTCATTGGACCAGTACCTATATGACTTCAATGATCATGGGAGATCATATTATACTCCATGGTATACAAACATCTTCACATTGGTTTTGAGACTAGTTCTACTAGGCCTTGTTCATGACTATGACAACTATTCGCATGTAACCGCATTGATATTTGCCTATTTATGGCCACAGACACTCGTTTGGTATATTTTCACATGGATTTGCAGTGTAATTTTATTGGAAACCATGTATGCAAAGTCAGTGAAGAATGTAATGAGCAATGAGTTCGTCCTGTTGGTCCCATACCACTCCACTTATGGGTTGTTTATAATGTATTTAAGTGATCACAAATACTCCTCTAACCTCACACATTAGGGGACATATGTTATAGCAATATTTTCCTCACCCTATGCAATCTTGCCCAGAAGGACTTTTTCCATTTCCCCATGCAGACTTATCATCCCTGCTTGTAAAATCCAGAGCCAAAAACAAATATTTTTCCACATGTACGCATCTTGCACACTATACAACATGTGTATACACAGGTTGCTCCACTACAACCCACATACATTGAGATTTGTGCCAGAAAATGAAAATTAATGTCGAGTTTCCATGTTACGACAGGATATCTATGATCCTTGGCCTTCCATGTACTGGAAACATTCTGACTCAGCCCTTTAGTTCCATTTTGAAGGCTATAAATGGGCCAATTATGAGCTATGGAAAGAGGAGAAAGAATTCAACTTTGAGAGAAAAGTTACTCTGGAGAACTTATTTACTTCATATTGAGTCTGCATCCCTTTCTCCTTTAATTATGAACATAATGTTCAACACCCAAGATATTCCCTTATTGATTGAGAACCTCATTGTTTCTCTCTTATGAGCTTGCCTTTGGTGGAGGATTGAAGTGGTGGAGGCCCAGTTGGAAGGAACATAGTTTCTCGGTTCCGAACCATGCTGGAATGGAATTCTGTAACATTTTCACTTCTGTTGATCATATATTAATAGTAATACTCTTTTCCCATCCAATTGATATCTCACAAATATATTGAATTATTATTCCATGGGCATATTTGTCTTGTTTATTAATGTATTATGCTATGAAATGTGCTAAGATTATATAATATCACCATAGGCTTTCTTTGCTTGGTTGTTGAGGACTAGTTTTAGGTGTATTTCTTTGGGTCAAGTGCTCAACGGTGGACTTCATTGAATGTCTGGATGAGGTAGGCCTTTTATCTTGTCTTGCTAGCATATTTGTTTTCATAGAATACTTGAGAAAAGAGTTGATTTATGTAGTCATTTCTATTTGTTTTGGTTTACCCTAGCCATAGAGAGATTTTCCTCATAACATCATCCTTCATTCATTTCGTATCACACCTAGTGATTACTATTTTTATTAATTATTCAATTCGGCTCCCAACCACATTAAATCAATACGATATATTTTCCCCAACACATCGTCTCACCAAACTAATTCACATTTATACAATTACATTATAATTCATGAGGATTAAAACTGGGGATGTTACATTCCCCTCCCCCTTAATTGTTCACTATCCTTAGTGTAGAACACCCTATGGTGTACACAAAATTACAATGCTATGTTATTTGGCCTGTAGTTAACATATAGGCTCTCTGGCCTAATACCACACAAACATTCCATCCTAAATATAAATGCATAGGCACTCTAGCCCCAAAACCACAAATGCATAGGAACTTTGTCCCTAAAACCATAAATACATAAGCACCCTGCCCCCCAAAACAATAAATGCATAGGCACCCCAACCCCAAAACATAGATATAGAGGCACCCTTTCCCAAAACATATATATATATATA
>JZKD02S1748372.1:19265-43730 GCA_000966675.3 Picea glauca
ACAAACTACTTTTAGTATGTAAGCATGCCATCCACATGTTCTGACATATCCATATGCACAAATGCACATCAATATGAACCAAGATTTTGATCTTTCATTCATATTTCATGCATATGAATTTTATCTTTATTATGTTCATCATGCATAAGTCTATTATGCACTCCACTGCATATTTATTTCAAATTTATTTATTTATTTTGTTGTTGATGTAGATGGTTGTCCTTGAATTCATGTATATCATTTCTTCCATGTGCATGACCATTCTTCTCAACTGTGCACCAATGGACCCTACTATGGACCAGCTAACCAAGCCGCACCTGAAAATTATGCATCTCCAACCACTAGATCCACTTGTGTTTCCATCTCACAACTACTCCCTTTAAGAAGAGAATCTTGTCCCAACATTTTGCTAAAATTATCAATGTTCATAGTGCTATAATATGCACTAATTCAAATGAATATTAACACTCCCCATTCCTTGACCCAATTGATATTGAAATACCAATACCATTGATTGGAATTTCAACAATATGAAAATATTATTTTATGTCGTGTTTATAATACTCTTTTTCATCCATGGCTTTGCTCAATTTTAAATATCTCTATTCAGTTCATTGAGTGATTCACTATGAAGCAGTACTTGGCCACTCAAGACCACTCTTCTCCAAATGGAATGCTACACTCCTCCATTGCACTTGTACCTTGCTTTTTCTATGCACTAAGCACTCTGATAATAGAGACAACTCTCTTTCTTTGTGTAATTTTAGACAAGAGTTGTTATATCATATCTAACAATCCCTTCTTCTTTAATTCCTATACTTTAACATAGAGATTACTAATCCACTCCATGATTCACCCCCTATATCATGACATCCTCTTATTTATCTTGCAGCAAGATTTGTAGCCTTCACTATATTTCTAGCTTCAAGACTATGGAGTCCTCCTTAACCCCTTGTGCATGCAATGATATTCTCCACCTACCTGATTCATTATTTGTGTGAGAATATATATTTATTTTCCTTTTCAAACCATTCAAACTCTATAGAATTTGAATGCTAATATTCCTCTTCTCTTCCTTAAACCTTTTTCAACCTTGCATCACCTACTTTGCAGCTCTGCACTTCCCTTTGTAGCTCTTTGATGCTTCAACCATCTATACAAGCTTGACCTCCTTCCCTATACAATGGAACCTAATATTAATCTAAAAAAAACCCACATAATGATAATATGTGGAATTATATCTCCTTGCTAGAAATCCCTTCACACAACAGTCTTTATTGGAGTGCTTCTGTACTTATTAGCAATGCCCTATAAATAACTATGTCCCTTTTTACTTTTCTAGATATTTTACATCAAATTTTCCTTTATACTTATGCATAGGAACTGTCATGATTTTCAATACACTTCCTTACCTAGAAATCACCTTTGTAACTCACCTCTATCGTCTGGGAAAGTTTCTCCAAACTTTGGCATTATTTGGAAAAATCTTCACATTGAGTTTCAATCCTCCATCTCTCTTCCCCACCACCTGCACAACCCAAGGAATGTACCCCATTCACTAATCACATCCCCTCGAGTTGTATCATTCATTTATCAAGGATCCCAATGCACTCGGTTGGTCAAGAAATCTCAGTTGAGGACTTCTAGTAACTCTTAGCTTCCCAAGGAGTGCTCATATCATCTTTTACAAGGATATTGAACCATTTCCTCAATAGGAAAATCACACTATAGGATTGCAACCTGTTTTACAAGAACACATTCCTCTTTCTTAGCATAATACACAACCAAATAATGGAATCCTTCAAGCATACCATGATTGGTGCTCTTTCCATCACTCCACTTCACTCTTCCTGCAAAAAACCTGCTAGTAAAAATTGCTTCATTTTTCCATACAAATTTCCCTTCTTCTCCCTTGCTTGCTTGAGACTCACTCTTCCCGAAGATTATTTCACTTCCTCCCATGCTCTCTAATAATTATGGGACGTTACCTCTCACACCCACCCTCTTACATGAGTTAAGTGATTGGTTTGGGAACAATCAACGACAAATAGAAGGTTATACATAATGATAATAATTTTAGGAATTTAGGTTGGATTAATACCCATGAATAATTCCCCTTGGACCCCTCTCTCTTGTGGAATAATATCCCCCCATTGTTCTTCATCCATTTTGTATCACACCCTATGATTATTATTTCTATTAATTATTCAATGCACATGATATATGATTCAACCCCTAACCACATTAAATCAATATGGGCTCTTCGCCCCAACACATCCACTTGTCAACCTAATTCACATTTATGCAATTACATTATAATTCACGTGGATTAAAACTGGGGATGTTACAAAGTTATCTTAGTGACCTATCTACCAGTTTCCAACCTATATAGCTCTTTCCTACCTAGGTGGCTCTCATAGGACAAAGGAAATTCAAGACAAATTTATATAGGACATTGGGATTTATCACTATTTGCCTCCTATTTATACTTGTTTTATTCATGCCTTCACTCATATGCATGGGGGATTTCATCACCTCTCATGTTAGTTGTTTGGAATAATGATTTTCCATAGTTGAGGCATGTTTGAGCACTCTTATATTATCTCTTAGGATAGAGTCGTTTTCTTTGATAAGATAGACAACTTCAACTAGGCCACCTATATTTTGATTCAATCACACTTGAAACCACTTGTTCGACCACCTAAGAACATAGATTTGTTTTTTGATCATTTTGTTTTCTTAATTGATTGATTTAGTGACTTTATCTTTTGATATATTAGTTTCCTTTTAGGAGAGATATTTTCACCTAGGAATCATTGCACCACTGAGGAGACTATCTCATAGACTATATGGTTTATCCCTCTTGAGTATTCCTAGTTGTTTTTTATCTCCTACTCAAGAATTCGGGATCAAGAATCTTATCACTCCCTTATGCACATAATCCTTGAATTTAAGAAGTTATTATTCATATTATGTGGATTCAAAGCCCTCATCCCCTTTGAGGCCATCTATTTTGGGTGTTCCTGGAGCTAGTGACCCTTTGATTGGTTTAGTCACTTTAGCTTTTGATAGGTTAGTTTCCTTTTACGAGAGATATTTCCACCTGGGAATCATTGTGCCACCAAGGATAATTTTTCATATAATTTGTGGCATATCTCCCTTGGGTATCCCTAGTTGTGTTTTGTCTCCTAATCAATGAGTCAACATTAAGAATCCTATCCCTACCTTAGGCTCATCATCCTCAAATTGAGGAATTTCTTCTTCCTCTTTTGTAGATTCAGAACACTCATCCCCTTTGAGGCCATCTAATTCAGTAATTCCTAGATCTAGTCACCCTTTAAGTAGTTTACCTTCACCTAACTAAGTACCAAATCGGTTCTCACCGTGGTAGGAACAAATCCTAACCTAAATCAAGTGAAAACATAAACCCAAAAAGTTTTACCCAATATTTTGAGGTAAAATCTCTTTGATTTGATAAAAATCATTAATGATCATATTCAACATAGTTCTACTCAACTTACTATGACAAACAAGCTATCCTCAAATATCCCTAAGTTTGAGGGTCATTCTAGAGAATATCACTTGAGTCACATCATTTATTTCCACCTTTGGTACTCATCCAATAACATAACACTGGACTCAATTAGTTCGAGGTTGTTTCATTGCACCCTCATGGGTGTGGCTACTAAATGGTACACTAATAAAATAGCCCATTTGCATACCTCCCTTGAGTCCACAACCAAAGTTTTCTTAATAAACATTCATCATCGAGTATTTAATGATGTAGGAATCAATATTATCACCAAAATTCATCGAACTACCACCACCCATATTGAAAAAAACCGTTGAAGTGTTCCATACACCAAGAAATATCACCAATAATCAAAAGAGTGATCAAAGTTAAGAAAAATTCATGAAACATTTTACTTTTCCAAAAGAAATTGTCAATCATTGATGGAGCGATTGGCCTTTGTCAAAATTCAAGTAAAAAATTAGTTCCCCAAGAAAAATTGACAATTGTGGATGGAGAGGTCAGGGTTCAGTGAAATTCGTGAACAAGTTTAGTTTGCCAAGAAAAATTGTCGATACATGATGGAGTGATTGGGGTTTGGTGAAATTCATGAACAAGTTTAGTTCATTAAAATAGATCTACAATCACCAATTATTGGGTTGACAAAATTGGCAAGATGTTTCATTCATCCAAAAGAAATCATTGATCACCGATGAAGGGAAAAGAGGAGGATGGTGTGTCATGCCATGTCCACATTCACCTGTCATGCCATTTCCACATTCACCTGTCATGCCATGTCAACATTCACATGTCATGCCACCTCAACATCCATGTGTCATGCCACATCAACTAGGATAGAACATCGACATACACGTGTTATGCCATGTTAGCTAGAAAAACATAGATGGTTGATAGTCAATGATGGGGTTGGAAAATTTGGTAAAGACTTGCAAGTCAATTGGAAAAGGAAATTGTTGATGATTAGATTGACAAATTTAGTGAAGTCTTGCAAGTCAGTTGGCAAATGAAATTTCCAATTGTTGATGCAAAGAAATAGGTGAATCGCCAATGGAGGAAGAGGAAGTTGATGACATGACTGAATCATGGGATGACACATGGAAATAAAAATCCATGTTCCATACCATGTTAGACAAATTGCCATGTCGACAAAAATACAAAATTTATATATAAAAAAGAAGTATGGAGCCAAAAACTTGTTTTGGCCATAACAAGAGAATTTTAACTCGGAATTGGATGAAATTTAAGGTGTGTCTCCAAAGTGATGAAGGATATAAGAATTCTAGGGAGGGCCACTAAATAATTTTGGTTAAATTGTTCCAAAATATGTAAATTAGTGACTTTCAAAAATATGGGTCATGTTCAGTATCCAAAGCACAGAAAGAGGTGAAAAGTTTATAGATAGCTCAAAATCCAGGCATGAAGATACCTATTTGGGATGTTGGAGAAATTAAAAAGGATTTGGTGTAGAAATTGTTGAAATAATGAAAAATATATTATTGTCGGGCATGTTGCAAGGATTTTTGAAATCTTCAAAGGAGGAAAAGAGACCCTATACAACCGATACAATTTTTTTTATTTAGTTGACTTTTATTCTAAAGATCAATATGGACAAATTTTTCTTCAGGCATTTTTGCCCAGTTTGCTATATCTAGGAGATAGTCAATTTTGGCTAAAATATCTATGTCTGGAGAAACTGCAAAAGCACAATGTTGTAAATTCCATATTTATATAGAATTTGATTGGAGTATCAGTTTCCAAATATGATATTTGATGTGTATTCCAAATCATAAATTCTATCTACACCCAATATAAAAAAAATTATAATTCCTGACCAATTTTTCTTCTATGGAGGGAAAGGATGGTCTCTAAGATAAATAGTTGCACTGAAAATAGAGCACAATTGAATTAAAATAAATTGAAAACTTCAAAGGGTTATAAATTTTAGCTTGGAACTCAAAATGAGGCAGAAGTGCAGTTATTGGAAAGATAATTCATAGGATAAAGTATATATACATTCAAAATCAGATTTCAATGCATCCATACTCCTCATAAATTTATATGAAAGGATGACCTATAATCTAATTAATGAAATATTTGACAATATGTGTAGTTCTAAGAAAATTGTTGCATGCACATTCTTAAAGAATTAGAATTACATGAAAAATGTTTTGGTTCCTATATGAGGACCAGAGGTACGGAGGATGCCTAATGTTCTTACAACAATGACGATGAGAATAGAGGCCTACATGTTAGCATGGTAAATGAAGATACTGATTCAAATGGACATAGAAGTAAAGTGGAGTATGTAGAGTTGGTTGAGACTATGAGAATCTTTCAAAAATAAGTGTAGAGCTATATAGAAGACAATGAAAGGATGGAGAGATCCTAGGAAGAGATACTACAGAGGCTGAATATGTTACAAAGGAAATTCAATAAGGATTATAACATAAAATGAGAAACCATTTCAAGACAATTAGAAGATCCATATTTCATGATAGGAGGGATGATCATAGAGGATCTATGCAATCAAGGAGTGTAAGTAGAAATCAACATCAAAATCATCATCATCATTCACCTAGACACTAGACTAGAAGAACACATGCACATTTAAGATTGTAGAGAAGCCCAAGAATGTCCCATATTAGAAGATAAAGGAGGAGGCCTAAGTCATATATTTTTCAAGGAGACATTAAGAAGATCAAGTTACCATCATTTGATGGAGAGAATTGTTGGTTGTGGAGCCTGATTATCTTCTTGATTTAAAGGACTTGTTTTCATCCATGTTTGGACCCCATTTCCTGATGAGGGGGTGTGGGGGGGTTCCAGGGGGCCGGGGTTACACTTTATGGACCCCCCCGGTGGGTGTTTGGGGGAAGATCCCTCGAAGAGAAATGTTTGGGAAAAATTCCTTGTAAAATATTCTAATTTTGTACTCAATCTGGACCGGTCATTATAAGGTCACAGATATGATGATAGAAGTTATGTTAGGATTTTTTCCTAGAAGGAAACCCTCTTTTATGAGGGAATTTTATTGTGGTTGTGTATGTGAGTGAATATTGTATTCTAAAAGAGGACAATGTGAGAGAAAGAAGAGGAAGTTACAACATGTATGATGTAGGTTGTATCCCTTCATTTGTTGGATAATAATAAAGCAAGGACCTAGCAATTTCTCTGGTGGAAGTAGCCCACACTAGGTGAACCACATATATCTGTGTCTCTATTGTATTGTGTATCTTTTGTGATTTAATTTTGCATTCTTTTTTCTTTTATTTCTTTGCAATCTTGTTTTTCTAACAAGAATAGAAAGGGAGAAAATGCAAAAGAATGGATGTTGTGAATGAGAAAATATTTCCAATTTCATAATTATCCATCAAATGTAAAATCCATAATCTCATCCTACCGTCTTCAAGGAAAAGTATCCATGCATTGGTATCAACTCAATCAATTTAATCACATTTATGAGAAGAGACTCTCATGGAGGTAGTTAAAAAACTACTTTTAAAATAAATACTTGTCATATAATTCAAGCTTGGAAGCATGGAAATGGATGAGTGTGAGAAGAGGTTCCTTGAATTGTTGAGGTATGTTGGCTTCATAAAGGATGAGAAGGTTAAAATACAAATATTTATGAGTGATATACCTTCTTTATATAGTGATAAAATACAATTTGATGATCCTGGAACCTTGGAAGAATCCATAAGAAAAGCTAAGCATTTGTATGAGTAGAGTAAGGCAAGGCCATTTTTTCAAATAGCTTGAGATGATTAAAATAAAGGAAATATGGATCAGAGGAAGAAAGGATACAAGCCACCTTTCTTCAAGAGTAACTCACGGTCATATAAGCAAGGGAAAAAATTACAAAATGATCCCAATATGATAGATTTCTTGGGGAAATTCCAAGTCAACATCCCATAAAATGTTGGGGATGTGAAGTGTAAATGTGTTGAACCTACACAAAATAGATCTAGCTAAACAATGATACACACATTTGCAGAGAGAATAGAAGAAAGAAGAAGAAGGAGAGAAATAATGAAAGAATTATCATTAACCATTTGAATAATGAATAATTTACACATGATATACTCTTTATAACTCAATGAGTGCACACTGGAGGAGAAATAATGTGACATACTAGTGGTCTAGAGTGATCTGGACACACACCAATAGTTACAGGAGTGAACTATCACCTAGTCTAGTCTCTCAGGCAGTTACGGGAGTGAACTGCCACCTAGTTGAGTTAACTATTCAACTAATCTTCAGTTAATTGATTGAATAGAGAGTAGTGAGGAGTTAACTTAGGGAATCAAGGGAAATGCGCCGATTTGGTGATGATCACAAGGAAAGGTCGAATTAGCATGGTGATGATCCCAATGTTTCATGATGATTAAACCAATGCAACTTCTAAACTCAAGTCAACTAGTCAAACTAAAGTGTCAATTGAAAGAGAATATTCTCTAGGTCGAATATTCTCCCCTAAAATATAGGAGACTGGATAGTGACTAATTATGACTAGTAAACAAGGAAAAACCTTAGGAAAAATAAATCCTAGGTGTGTGTGAGGTAACTTCAACACCCCCCATGAACATCACTATGGTGAAAATAAAGAATGGGTCCCGACAATGAGGCCATGTTAGGTACCCAAATACAAAATATACACTGCAAATAAACTGAGGAAAGAGGGAAAAACTCATGGGAAACCCCCCCCCCCCCCCCCCCCAAGGTACAATGTATGTAAAAAGAAGAACTATAGTTGCTAGGAAACTGTGTCCTTCACTCCAAGACAACTTCACAGAGAATGGAACTTCTGCTCAGTGAAGGTCTTGGTGAAGATGTTTGTCATCTATTCTGTTGAAGGACATGACTGTAAGTCGATGATCCCCTTGTGTACTAAGTACCAGATGTAGTGCATGTGGATCTTGATGTGTTTCATCTACTGCCTATGAACTGGATCTCTTCATAACTTCAAAGTTCTCTGGTTGTCACACTAGATGAAGATCGGCTGATGAAAATGAATGCCCAACTCAGTGAGAAACTTTTGTAGCCACATAGCTTGAATGGTTATGTTAACTACCCCTTTGTATTCTGCCTTGGCTGAAGATAGAGCAATGTCATCTTGCTTCTTGCTCGACCAACAGATAGGCCCGGAACCAAGACTGAGTGAGTAACCAGATGTGGACTTGCGATCAATGTTATTGCCAGCCCAGTTGGAATCAGTAAACTAGATGAGATATAATGTAGAGTTTGTTGCATAATGAATCCCAAAGGTGATGGTGCCCTGTACGTATCGAAAGATACGCTTTGCATCTTTCCAATGTATCTCATATGGATCCTGTATGAACCTGGAAATTGCGCCAAATGCATATGAGAGGTCTGGTCTGGAGTGTGTGAGATACAAAAAGCTTCCCACTAGCTATCTGTATAGTGTGCTCTCAACCAGTGGAGTCTCCCCGCCATCCTCAATTTTGACTCTTGATAGGAAAGGAGTGGGAGTAGACTTGTAGTCTGTCATGTGAAATATCTCAAGGAGATCTTGTGCATACTTGGCCTGAGACAGTTTGATTCCTGATGCATCCTCACTAATCTCGAGTCCAAGGAAGAAGTGTAGCTAACCCATGACTATCATCAAAAACTTGTCATGTAGAATCCTCTTGACTGTAGCAATCACTGAATTTGAGCACCCAGTGATCAACAAATCATCGACATACAGAACTAAAAGTAGAAGTGAGTCATTCATCCTGAGCATGTATACATTCGAGTCTGATATACAATGTACAAAGTTCTGTGACAACAGGTAGGAATCCATCTTGGAATACCATGCCCTCGGAGCCTGCTTCAGGCCATAAAGTGACTTCTTCAGTCGACAGACCAGAGATGAGTCCTACATAAATCCCTGGGGCTACTCCATGTAGATATCCTCAGAGATATCACTATGAATAAATGCATTCTTCATGTCCATCCGATGGAATTCCCATCCCTTTGTTGTCGCAATGGAAAGTTCCAATCGTATGGAATCCATCTTTGCTACTGGAGTGAAGGTCTCATCATAGTCAATACCATGAACCTGTTGAAAAGCTTTGGCGACAATACTGGATTTGTATCTGTTGATCTATCCATCTATTGCGCTCTTGGTCCTGTAGACCCATCTTCATATGATAAGTTTCCTCCCAGAAGGAATGGGAATCATATCCCAAGTCTAGTTCTCGAGGAGGGATTTATACTCCTCCTGCATGGTGGATTCCCAAAAAGGATTTACAGTAGCCTCGCCATAAGACTGTGGATTTGAAGAATGAACCAAGAAAAGTCGCCTGGAGGGAAATGGTTCAATGTAAGTGAGTGAAACAGGAGGCTAATTGAAATCATATCGATTCCTCCTAGTATCGGTTGGATCACCAACGAGATCCCTTGCATCCTGAAGCGTAGTATGTGCCCACTTGGGCCTCTACTCTAGCTCTGCAACTACAACTGGATGCTCTGACTCTGCATCTGACTGTACTGACTATGAATCTGAATCTGAATCATCTGTGTCCTATGAATCATAACTCTCATGTAAAGAAGAGTCGGCATGTGCATGCTCATCATCTCGAACAGGTGGAAGAGTGAATGTGTTTGCATGCAGCTGTTGAGGTACATGCGAGACACTTTCCTCGAATTGGACACTACGCTCAATGATGACCCAGTACGAGGAATGATCAATAAGCCTATATCCCTTCACAATGTTCGGGTATCGAAAAAAAATGCACTCAGTGCTTTGTGGATCAAGTACCTTCCTCTTTTTAGAGGGAATCTTGGTCCATGCACGTGAACCGAAAATGTAAAAGTGGGTCACTTCCAGTTTGAGGCCGCACCAAGCCTTGTAGGGGGTCTTATCCTTGGCATATCTATGGGGATATTTTTTTTGGATGTATGTTGCACAATTAATTTCTTCGACCCATAGTCTCTATGGTAGAGACCTTGCATGCAACATGCAAGATGCCATCTCCTTTAGAGATTGGTTTTTCCACTCAACAACTTCATTTTGTTGCAGAGTATAGGGAAATGTATGCTACAACTGAATCCCTGCCTCATGGAAAATATTATGGATCTCATGATTTACATACTCTCCACCATTATCAATTTGGAGAACTTTGATCTTCTTTCCAGACTGTGTCTCAACCAAGGCTTTAAAATCTTTGAGGTGTTGAAAGATCTCGGATTTTTTCCTGAGAAAGTAGATCCATGTAAAACATGATAAATCATCAAAAAAAATGAGAAAAAACCTCGCTTTGTTGATGGATGGATATGGAAAAGGACCCATAATGTCACTTTGAATCATATCTAAAGGTGTGGAGGCTCTCTGAGACTTTCCCTTGTCGAATTTCTCTTGAGGGTATTTCTCGAGAACACATCCCTCACACACTCCCTTGGAGAAATGGATGTCTGGTAGACCATCAACCAATTTGTGCTTGATAAGTTGTTGCATGTATCTGAAATTCAAATGTCCAAACCTTTCATGCCATATCCTACTACTTTCATCAGCATGAGTAAGCAGTAAAGCATAATCAGGTTCAATGAATTCAGAAAAAGTATACAATCTAGACTCATGATTTACCTCACCAATAGAAATCCTAGAGTTGGTTTTCATGTCGTAGATGTCCACGGAATTTGGTGTGAATATGAATTTCTTTTCGGTGTCGGAATTCGTCATCTGATACATGGAGAGAAGTATGAAAGAAATCTTGGGAACATGCAACACATTCTCGAAGCTTATGTTGGTGAGTTCAATCCTTCCTTTTTCGGTGACTTCGATAGAAGAGTTGTCCCCCATCAGAATAGGAGGACCTTTGCATGAATCCAAAAAATAATATACTAATTTTTAGGCAACCATGTGATGTGATTCTCCTCAATCAATGATCCAAGCATCGGGAGAGGAGTTGATGGAAATCAAGGCATGGCTAGAGTTGTCTTTCTTGGAATTCAGATCTTCTGGCTTCTTATTCTTGGCACCCTCGGGGATGTGATATCCAAGGTTGTTTTGTTGAATCATTTGAGACATCAGATCTATTTGTTTTTTCATGCATGCGTATTCTGAATGGAATCCTTTGTAACAGTACGTGCATTTATCTCCTTTTCTTCCCTTTTATCC
Organism: Picea glauca; assembly: GCA_000966675.3. NCBI lineage: Eukaryota > Viridiplantae > Streptophyta > Pinopsida > Pinales > Pinaceae > Picea > Picea glauca. The sequence continues at coordinate 30,920 of JZKD02S1748372.1, forward strand.
TTTGGATCCAGAGGCATCGGTGAAGGGTTTTGTGTACCCTTCCTTCTTCATATGTGCATGAGATTTCCATTTATATTTATCTTTAGATTTATGATATTTGTGTCTTCCATCATGCATAGTGAGTGCATGCGTCCTTGGGCCTTTTATTTTTCCCATGTTTATGATATTGGTTTTCTCTTGTGTCAAGGATTCAATAAAGTCCTCAAGAGAAGGCATCTTCTAGGTGGCTCCAGAGGCAAATCTAATAGTATGGAATGTAGTTACGAATACAAATAATTCAAGACCAATATTGGAGAGAATGGTGAGAACCATTTGTTTCTCCTCCTTCGATTTATCAACCCCACAAGCTTTGAGTTGCGACAGTAAATCCTTGAATTTTGTAAAGAAATCTTGTATATTGTCGAAGCTTTTTGGATCCAATGTGAGAAGCTCCACCTCCATAATGTGTCCCCTCATATCATCATGTTTGCCAAATATCCCTTCCAAGGTGGTCCGGGCTTCATTGGGATTCTTACAGAAAGATATATGAAAAAGGAGATCGGGAGAAATAAGATTGCAAATTGTTCTGAGTGCCTCATCCATGTGATTTAAGTACTTGGATTTTTCTATGGCTGATGTTGATTATGTATCTGTATTCAAGATTAACCTATACAACCCTCTGTTTAGGAGATGTATGGCTATTTTCTCCTTCCATGAAAAATAGTTGTAAGGTTTAAGAATGAATTCTTTTTGGAATTCCATCTTTCCGATGTCTTCAATCTTTTGTACCGGCAAAAAAATTTGGTGTAGATTTTTCTTAGCAGGTCATCGGCTCTGATACCATGTAAATGTGTTGAACCCGTACATAAGATATCTATCTAAACAATGGTACACACATTTTTAGAGAGAATAGAAGAAAGAAGAAGAAGGAGAGAAAGAATGAAAGAATTCTCATTAACCGTTTGAATATTAATGAATAATTTACACATGATATACTCTGTATAACTCAATGAGTGCACATTGGAGGAGAACCAATGCACCATAGTGGTGGTCTAGAGTGATATGGACACACACCAACAGTTACAAGAGTGAATTTCCACCTAGTCTAGTCTCTTAGGCAGTTACGGGAGTGAATTGCCACCTAGTCTAGTCTCTCAAGAAGTTACGAGAGTGGATTGCCACCTAGTCTAGTCTCTCAGGCAATTACAGGAGTGAATTGCCACCTATTTGAGTTAACTAGTCAACTAGTCTTCAGTTAATTGACTGACCAAAAAGTAGTGACGTGTTAACTCAGGGAATCAAGGGCAATACGCCAGTTTTGTGATGATCCCAAGGCAAGGTCAAATTAGCATGGTGATGATCCCAATGTTGCATGGTGATAAAACCAATGCAACATCTAAACTCAACCTAACTAATCAAACTGAAGTGTCAACTGAAAGAGAATATTCTCCCCTAAAATACAGGAAACTGGATAATGACTAATTATGAATAATAAACAAGGAAAAACCTTAGTAAAAAGAAATCCTAGGTGTGTGTGAAGTAACTCCAACATGAAGGAGACCACATGTACAAGGATTTTCCTCACAAGGGAGATAGGATGAAGATTGTGCAAAAACATTAGAAAGTTGATAAAGTAGATGACATAGGAAGATGAATGCCAAGGATTTATGTAGCCTTGGACAACATGCAATAATACTACCAATCCCACATGATTGAGGTGGAAGGTGATATTGATAATCAACCCATAGCTATTTTGATTTATTATGGATCTAGTCATATCTATATATATCTAATATAGTTGATATATTTAAATTGAAGAGATGTAAGAATGAAAAGTCTTGTTTGGTTCAACTATCCACTAGAACCAAAAGAAGAATCAATGAGATTGTTAAATTTTGTGCTTTGAACATAGATGGAGTCAACACTAAAGAAAATTTGAACATCATACCACTTGGGTCATATGACTACTTGATTGGTATGGATTGGATAGAAAATCATCATATTATCCTATATTGTTACAACAAGGCTTTCGCATGCCTCAATGAAGAAGGAAGTACAAGGGTGGTGCAAGGTATCCCAAGACCTATATATGTTAGAGACATTTTGACATTACAGTTGAAAAAAATTTTTAGAAAAGGGTGTCAAATATATGCAACCCATATTGAAGAGCCAACTAAGTATAATGAGCCAAGTCTTGAACATTATCTAGTATTGAGGTAACATGAAGATGTTTTGGGGGAATTGTCAGGATTACCACCAAAGAGAGATATTGATTTCTCTATTGAATTAATTCCTCAAATTACCCCAGTGTCCAAAAATACTTACAAAATGATCACACTAGAGATGAAAGAGTTGTAGATGCATCTAGAAGAATTGATTAAGAAGGGTTGCATACACCCAAGTGTCTCACCTTGGGGTGCCCAAATACTCTTTGTGAAGAAAAAGGATGGGACTATGAGGTTTTGTATTGAATTGAGAAATATTAATACGGTTACTGTAAAGAACTGGTACCCTCTACTGCATATTGATGATCTTTTCGATCAATTGAAAGGAGAAAATATTTCTTCCAAGATTGACTTGATATCAGGATATCATCAAGTAAGAATCAGAGAAGAATACACTATCAAGACAACATTCTCTATTAGATATGGCCATTATGACTTTTTGTTGGTGTCATTTAGCTTGAAAAATGCACCAACTACTTTTATGTGTCTAATGAATGGAGTGTTCATATATTACCTAGACAATTTTGTCATTTTCTTCTTGGATAATATTCTTATTTACTCCAAGACAGAGGAGGAGGAGGAGCAACATTTGAGGATGGTTCTTCAAGTGTTGATAGAGAACCAAATGTATGCCAAGTTAAGAAAATGAATTTTTTGTCAAAGGAACATACATTATTTGTGCCACGTCATATCAAAGGAAGTCATAGTGGTGGACCCTAAAAATATTGATGAATTAAAAGTTGTCCAACACCAAAGAATGTTTTAGAAGTCAAATCCTTTGTGGGATTAGCACAATATTCCAGGTGATTCAGTGAAGGTTTCACCAAAGTTTCAAATCCAATAAATTGATTGTAGAAGAAGGTAATAAAGTTTGAATGGAATACCAAATATGAAGAGATTTTCTAGCATTTGAAGAAATTATAGACCATTGCACTTATTATAAAAGTTGCAGATCTATATGAATATTTTTTTGTATTTACAAATGCATACAAGGAATGTCTTGGTGGAGTCCTTACACAAGGTGGGAATGCCATATGTATGAGTCAAGGAAGCTTAATGAACATGAAATAAATTATTCTATCGATGACTTAGAGTTGGAAACCATAATCGATGCCTTAAAAATGTGGAGGCATTATCTCATCAGAAGGAAACTCAAATTCAAGATAGATCATAGTGGTATGAAACAATTGTTTGAATAGCCAATACTAAATGCCCGACAAACTAGATGGTTGAAATTTCTCAGTGAGTATTATTTCACCATCAAGCATATCAAGGGAAAAGAGAGTAAATTGGTTCATGCACTTAATAGAAGGGTTCATTAAATGCATGCTACAACAAATTTAAACAATAGAATTTTGGAATTTGTAACAATAGAACATCATTATGTGCAAGTTAAAGAATTTTTACAATAGAGAAATGTACAATATACATATAAAGACTACAAAATGGAAGAATATGGTGTTCTCTCATTCAGGAATAGAGTGTATCTTCCTAATTCTCAAGAATTGAGAAATTTAGTTTTAAAAGAGATTCACAATGTACCATATGCTAAACATACAGGGTACCAGAAGATAATTGCAACAGTAAGAAGCCAATACTTCCGGCCTAGAATTAAGAAGGATGTGGCTTATTACATAACCAAGTGCATGGAATGTCAGAAAGTGAAAATTGAACATAGGCATCTAGTAGGATTGTTACAACGATTTTCCATTCACGAATGGAAATTGGAGGTAGTTACAATAGACTTCATCATTAAATTTCCAAGGAAAACAAGGAAACATGAATCCAACATAGTAGTGGTGGACAAGCTTACAAAGGTTGCACATTTTATACTGGTGAAAACAACTCACAAGAAAGCCAATATTGCATAGTTTTACATGAAGGAAATTGTCNTGGGTCATATGACTACTTGATTGGTATGTATTGGATAGAAAATCATCATGTTATCCTATATTGTTACAACAAGGCTTTCACATGCCTCAATGAGGAAGGAAGTACAAGGGTGGTGCAAGGTATCCCAAGACCTATATATGTTAGAGACAATTTGACATTACAGTTGAAAATAAGTTTTAGAAAAGGATGTCAAATATATGCAACCCATATTGAAGAGCCAACTAAGTATAATGAGCCAAGTCTTGAACATTATCTAGTATTGAGGAAACATGAAGATGTTTTTGGGGAATTGTCAGGATTACCACCAAAGAGAGATATTGATTTCTCTATTGAATTAATTCCTCGAGTTACCCTAGTGTCCAAAAATACTTACAAAATGATCACACTAGAGATGAAAGAGTTGTAGATGCATCTGGAAGAATTGATTAAGAAGGGTTGCATACACCCAAGTGTCTCACCTTGGGGTGCCCAAATACTCTTTGTGAAGAAAAAGGATGGGACTATGAGGTTTTGTATTGAATTGAGAAATATTAATACGGTTACTGTAAAGAACTGGTACCCTCTACTGCATATTGATGATCTTTTCGATCAATTGAAAGGAGAAAATATTTCTTCCAAGATTGACTTGATATCAGGATATCATCAAGTAAGAATCAGAGAAGAATACACTATCAAGACAACATTCTCTATTAGATATGGCCATTATGACTTTTTGTTGGTGTCATTTAGCTTGAAAAATGCACCAACTACTTTTATGTGTCTAATGAATGGAGTGTTCATATATTACCTAGACAATTTTGTCATTTTCTTCTTGGATAATATTCTTATTTACTCCAAGACAGAGGAGGAGGAGGAGCAACATTTGAGGATGGTTCTTCAAGTGTTGATAGAGAACCAAATGTATGCCAAGTTAAGAAAATGAATTTTTTGTCAAAGGAACATACATTATTTGTGCCACGTCATATCAAAGGAAGTCATAGTGGTGGACCCTAAAAATATTGATGAATTAAAAGTTGTCCAACACCAAAGAATGTTTTAGAAGTCAAATCCTTTGTGGGATTAGCACAATATTCCAGGTGATTCAGTGAAGGTTTCACCAAAGTTTCAAATCCAATAAATTGATTGTAGAAGAAGGTAATAAAGTTTGAATGGAATACCAAATATGAAGAGATTTTCTAGCATTTGAAGAAATTATAGACCATTGCACTTATTATAAAAGTTGCAGATCTATATGAATATTTTTTTGTATTTACAAATGCATACAAGGAATGTCTTGGTGGAGTCCTTACACAAGGTGGGAATGCCATATGTATGAGTCAAGGAAGCTTAATGAACATGAAATAAATTATTCTATCGATGACTTAGAGTTGGAAACCATAATCGATGCCTTAAAAATGTGGAGGCATTATCTCATCAGAAGGAAACTCAAATTCAAGATAGATCATAGTGGTATGAAACAATTGTTTGAATAGCCAATACTAAATGCCCGACAAACTAGATGGTTGAAATTTCTCAGTGAGTATTATTTCACCATCAAGCATATCAAGGGAAAAGAGAGTAAATTGGTTCATGCACTTAATAGAAGGGTTCATTAAATGCATGCTACAACAAATTTAAACAATAGAATTTTGGAATTTGTAACAATAGAACATCATTATGTGCAAGTTAAAGAATTTTTACAATAGAGAAATGTACAATATACATATAAAGACTACAAAATGGAAGAATATGGTGTTCTCTCATTCAGGAATAGAGTGTATCTTCCTAATTCTCAAGAATTGAGAAATTTAGTTTTAAAAGAGATTCACAATGTACCATATGCTAAACATACAGGGTACCAGAAGATAATTGCAACAGTAAGAAGCCAATACTTCCGGCCTAGAATTAAGAAGGATGTGGCTTATTACATAACCAAGTGCATGGAATGTCAGAAAGTGAAAATTGAACATAGGCATCTAGTAGGATTGTTACAACGATTTTCCATTCACGAATGGAAATTGGAGGTAGTTACAATAGACTTCATCATTAAATTTCCAAGGAAAACAAGGAAACATGAATCCAACATAGTAGTGGTGGACAAGCTTACAAAGGTTGCACATTTTATACTGGTGAAAACAACTCACAAGAAAGCCAATATTGCATAGTTTTACATGAAGGAAATTGTCAGGATACATGGTGTGCCTAAGGAAATAGTCTCATATAGAGATCCCAAGTTCACTTCTAACTTTTGGAAGGGTTTTTTTAATGTGTTTGGGACTAATTTAAATTTTAGTACATCATATCACCAAGAATCATATGGGTAGACAAAGAGGACTAACTGGATAACTAAAGATATGTTGAGAATGTATGTAATGGACAAGCCTTCCAAGTGGGAATAATATCTTTATCTAGTTGAGTTTTGTTATAATAATTGGTATTGGGAATCATTGAAGATGAAATCATTTTAATCCTTGTATGGAAGGAAATGTAATGCGCTAGTGAGTTGGGACAACCCAACAAACATAGTAGTTATTGGGATAGAATTGCTAAGGGAAATGGAGGAGAAGATGGCAAAGATAATCAATAATTTAAAGGTCACACATGACAGGAAAAATATTTATGCATATAAAAGTAGTACATACAGGGATTCAAAGTGGGAGAGGATTTATTTTTAAAAGTAAAAGATAATAGGACCTTGCTAAGATTCAAAAGTTTCTCAAAGTTGGATGCAAGATATTGTGGGTCATTTGAAGTCTTAGAGAAGAAATTCTTAGTTTCATACATGATTGCATTACCTACATCCATGATAACTCAAATCTTTTTCATGTGTCATTATTGAAGAAATATGTTCTTGATATTAACCACATAATTGATTGTATTATGATCTAGGTGAAGAACAAAGGGGACTTTTGGGTGGAACCAGTGCACATCTTGGACTGGAAAATCAAAGTTATCAGGAAAAAATCCATTGGTTTGGTAAAGGTTCAATGGGCCTAATACAGTTTTGAATATTCCATGTGGGATCACTAGGAGACTATGTGAGAGGGTACCCAAAATGTTTTGCAAATTTTGAAGAAAGTTGTATGTACATTTGTACTTATGTGTGCAAAGCTCCAATTTGGCAGCTAGAGTTTCTGGAGCCACATCTTGGAGATTTATTGTCTGATATATGTTGGAGACCTAGAAGGGAAATGGTAAATATTGAGGGACTAATGTGTGTAAAAGAGGGTACACTTCCTTGGGTTTTCCAAGTTTTGGGGAGAAAGATATTTTTGGTTGGAATTGTTGCAGGTGTTGTAAACTTGCAAAAGTATTGAGTATTATGATGTAAAACTTTATATATTTATACTAGAATGGTTTTTTGCACCGAGAAAGGTGAAATGTGTAGGGGGGTGGGAATTTAACATCACCATTTTTAATCCCTGGTTTAGTGATTTATAATGTAAATATGATATATGGTTGCGGGTTTGAATATGTAATATGTAAACGTTGTATATCATGATAACAAAATAAAATGTAATTTTGGACGTCGATGGTCATGGACAAATTAATGGGGGGATAATTTTTTGCAAGAGAGAGTAATTCCTAAGAAGGTGGCCCAAGGGAGAATTATTCATGGGTATTAATCCCAACCGAGCTTCCTTAAATTATGAATTGTCTATAACCTTCTAAATTTGTGTTTGAGTGCTCCCAGACTCAAACATTGAATACATGTAAGAGGGTGGGTGTGTGAAGTCACATCACATAGTTATTAAGAGATTGTGTTTGAGTAAAATTATATTTGGGAAGGGTGTAATTCAAGCAAAGCATTGGAAAAGAAGGAAATTTGTATGGGAAAAGGTAGTTTTTTCATGTAGGTTTTGGGATAGCAAGGGGGAACAAAGTGTTATATATTGATGGTAGCCATAGTGGGAATGTGTGGTAGTTGTTTCGATATGAAAAGGAATGAAGAAGAAGGATGTTAGTCCTATAAAGTGAGAATATATGTGAGACATTAGCCTATAGTAGTGATATTTCTCCTTTGACATCCCCGGAGTCCTCAACAAGAGAGATTCATAGCCAACCTATGTTGGATCCCTAGAGGGAAGTGGGAAGGCCTAAGGGACTACAGTGCAAAGAAGGGGGATCCCATTCCTTGGGTTGTTAAGGTTGAAGAGAAGAGAGATAGAGGATTTGGATAATTGTGCATGAAGAAGTAGTTTTCTATGGGTAGAATTGAGTTGTGAGAGGACAATAGAGATAACCTCTCTTGTGGATTCATATCCCCATATTAGGGGCAATTTTCATATGATATTTGGAGAAAAAAATCTATGGTTGCAATGAATGTATGTCCTCTTCATATGGTTGTACATCTGTTGATAAAAATATAAACGATTTATCTCTGTCTTTATGTTCTTATTTATGGGATTCAATTGTTGTGCATAAAATTGCTATTGAGTGATTTTATATGAGGCAGTGTGCATGTATATTTGGATTAAATTTGCAATGTTGACAAATGCATGTTAATACTCAATGTGATACATTTAATTATGGAAATCCATTACTATGTGCTTACTCTGAGTTTTATGCATTTGTATGTTGTTGTGTGAATGTAAATTCTTTACATTCATGTTTTAAAAGTGTTGAAGATGTGAGAGAATTTTTAGAATGAAAACATTTTATTTAAATGGTATCACAATTGTTTTTAATTTTGTTGTGTTCATAATTGTTTTTAATTTTATTTAAATGGTATCACAATGGTACCTAGAACCTCCCACTCATACAATTCTCTTTGTTCCAACTCCTCATTTTGCATTCACACTTGTTCAACCTATGAGCACTACTATTATGACGTCTATATAATCTACATAGGCCTAGTTTGTCCCTACCAAAATTGGGAAATGAGTGACTACAAGGGGAAAATATAAGAAGATTGGGGGAACCACTAACTATGAACATGTTGTGGAGACCCAAACCATTGCACCTAGGGTCATTCCACCATTTTCTTTATGTGACTTGACTTGCCATGAAAAAGTCAATTTTCCAATGCTCCTAGAATTGAAGGACATTTTTAACACCGATGATTTGGGAGATAACTCATCCACTCCCATGGTGTAAATTTATATTCATGAATCATTGACTAAGTATATGAACCAACGATACACTTTATGTGATGCATACAATCATTATTCTCATCATTGTCCCAAGATAACTTAATTTCATGATACCCTAGCCATATTTCAACATCTCAAATCCTCTCTTAAGGAGAATTCAACCCCAATACTGAATGGTATTTATGTTTGATGTCAGAGGATTTTTCAAAATAAGGGAAAACTAATTATTGAAATTGGTCCTCCTCCTATTCAAACTAATGATAATACTATGAAAATTATTTCTCTCTCAACTTTCATGGGACTCAGATTTTCTAAAGATCCTTCATTTTTATCATATGTACATCATAGTATTTTATTCTATGCCCTATGTCCCCTTGTTCTCAACATTAGTGGATCCTTCAACCATCGATTTATTACCTTCCTCATTAGATGTATCTTATGCAAGGAAAACCTACCATTCTTATGGTGTTGATACGAGGTTCACTTTCACATCTTCCACCCATACTATGAAAACACCTAGTAGCATAGACTCGACTAGCCTTGTCTTTAATTTCGATGAAGAAATTTTAGAGTCTCTTATTGCACCAAATTTTCCGTGGGATGATATGCATCATTGCCCTAATTTTTCCCTAACAAACATGTCCCTCTAAACAAATAGCCAAATACCCATAGAAAAATCCCAATTCAATAATTCCACATATAAATCAAGTGAAAGAGTGGATGATTAAGAATCATTTTCAAATAGAAAACCTCTTGTTACAAAATATTATTATTCCAAAAACAAATTTGAAGAATTTAATAAGTATATGCTAATTTAATATAAAATATTATACATAATAATAATAATAATAATAATAGATTTAAAGATAATTTTAAGTAACAAGATATTTTTATATTAATTTTTTTTATTTATTTCTCTTATTAAAATGAATTTACACATTTTAGAGGAAGTGTCTTCATAAAAAATATCTTGGATAAATGGAAGGTGAAAAGTTTATTATGGGCTTGAAAACACTTGTAAATCGATGAATCTTTGGATATGAGATAAGGAAAAATGCCTCTTTGAGACTCCAGTTACTCCTCTTATTTTATATGGTTGCAATGTTTGGGGATGCAATATCTCTAAAGAGTCGTGGAGATCCACCCTATTATAACTTATCATCTCAAAATTAAAGACAATACACCCTATTCTATCCTCATAGAAGCGACCCTTTCCCCCATTCATAGCAAGATTTACCTAATGTATGAGAACAAGTTAAACAACATGGAAAACAAGAGGCTATCCAAAATTGCTTCAAACTCCAGTGGGCTAAAGATGCCCACTCTTGGCTATATCATTGGCCAACAAAGGAAAAGATAATTCTACATAATAAGGATAATATTAAAAACATTATTATTTCATATTTAAAGAGAAAATCATGTCTTTATTTTGAGAGTGCCAAGAAGAAAATCAATGTTGCTAAAATAAGAACAACAATTCTTAAAACATGGGATGAAAGAATCTATCTTTATGAAATTAAGAGGGTAGAAGATGAAAAACACTTTTTCATAGATTATCCACATTAGATCTCAATTCCAAAAGATTTGTCATCTTCTAACTAAGAAAACTATAGTAATGTTGGAATGTTTTTTTTAATGTTTTTTAAGCACAAAAATAAAATTTTAAAAATTTCAAGTAATCTCTTACTTTCTTAAAATTTTATGAGATGTTAATCATCGTCATAAATTATCCCAACTTTCAATTCATAATTTTATAATATATAATAAAAAAATTATTACTTTGCTTTATAGTATTTATCTATTTTATAATAGGTAATAGAAATTTAAATAGTTTTCATAACTAATATAAATTTACCTTAATCTTAAATTAATTCATAAAATTTTATATAAATAAAAAATTAATCTTTATTAAAAACATTAAAACATAATTTTTAAAAATAAAATAAAATAATAATTCTCATCTTATTATTATTTTGAGAATGCAATGTTGGGCACATAAATTTAGGTCGATGGCATTCTTTCGTTTCTAGTCAAAACCTAGCATCTTCGCGGTCATACAGTCTGTTCTGGGGCTGGCCGGGCTGAGACTGGAGCTGGCGCCGGGCTTGGATTCTGTAGACAGCAGCTCCATGATTGTTCTGAGCTACAAGCCAATCTATAGCACAATCTATAGCACAAAGAGTCACGAGCACCAACAGGAACAGCAACACTACAACTATAACTACAACCGTAATGAGCACAGCAATGCCGATATTGAACATTACGTTGTTATAAGAGCTAAACATAACTAAACAAACTGCTGACCAAACGAATTCCCTGCGAAACAGCCCAATCAACTCTTTCAATATTGTGGCAATGGAGGAATCTAGGTTCTGCTCAATTCCTGTAATGCTCTGAAAAGATTGTATGAACTTAAACAGATCCACTTCCTGAGCCTTGAAGATTTAAATCGTTCCAGTGCAAGAAAACAAATTATAGTGTTAACGACCTGTTCATGTTCATGAAAAAACAATCACGAATGTTAAGGATAGACGATATTAAAACAAGTATTCCACTAATAATTAAACATTGATCGATTTAATATTCCACTAATAATTAAACATTGATCGATTTGCTGCACAGAGAGCAGATTGCTCGAGGCGCATTTCGATGCAGATTGCTCGCTACTTACATTTTGATTATTTGCCGGTTGATGAATAAGTCCAAATTCATATGCGATGCATTTATATTATCTCAACTTCAACCATTGACCTTCCTCATTCCATGACTCTTCACATTCCTTCTCATAGATTTATACTTCTCTCGCACTTATATACATTACCACCTAAGTAAATGTTTCATACGACGTTTTATTATTACCACCCAAAGCTTACATCAATTTTTTGTTGGTACTCATTCATCTTCTTTAAGTTGCTTAAATTAAGATGTGGGGTTTTAGTGTTTTTCAAAATTTTCAGTACTGTGGAGATTGATTTGTTGAAGCATATAAATTTTAGTACATTATAATTATAACATTGAAAAGGGCATATATGGGCAGTGGCTCTTAGATTATTGTGGGATGATTGATTTCTAGATAAGTATGCCTGATCCATTTATATTGTGGCTTTCTGAAATAGATTATATAATTATAAACTTCATTAAGATTGATTTGTTGAAGCATATAAATGTTAGTATATTATAATATTATAATCATAATATTGAAAAAGACATATAGTGGCAATGGTTATTAGATTATTGTGTAATCAATTGATTTTTAGTAAGTATGTTTGATTCACTTATATTACCTATATTGTGGCTTTTTGAAATAGATTATATAACTATAAACCTTATTTTTTCTATTTGGTATATATTCTAGCACCTTATAAGACTACACATAATGTGAAAAGAGCATATAGTGCCATTAGGTCTTAGATTATTAAACCTTATTCTTTCTCTTCATTACATATTCTAGCACCTCTGAAGACTATACATAATGTGAAAATGGCATATAGTGACATTGGCTCTTAGATTATTGTGTGATTGATTGAATTCTAGATAAATATGTTTGATTCACTTATATTGTGGTTTTTTGAAATATATTATATAATTATAAATTTCATTTTTTTCTTTAGTATATATTCTAGTATCTTTCAAAACTACATA
>JZKD02S1748372.1:52869-78297 GCA_000966675.3 Picea glauca
TTTTTGGAGTAAATAAATGTGATGATAGATTTCTTTCTATAAATCTTCAGTACTTTGTTTTTTGTTTCTTTGAGAAATCAATATGTTTCACATATAATTTTCCTAAATTAATGTACTATTTGACTCAGAATCCACTCAAGAATGCAAATGAATGAAGGAAAGAAAATCTAGAAATAAAAAATGAGAAAGAATAAATTGTATTCTAATCAATAGAATGCAAATAATACAATGAAAATGAGATGTCCTTATGAGACTGTAATGTACCCAACCACCTTCGTGACTCTTGTTACCTCTATTATTTTCTCTCTGATACTACATTGTAGCATCCCCAACCCCAAGCTAGGAAATTCCACACAAAATTTTTATAATGCTCTGCATATGAAAAAAGATGCATTTCTAACAATAGTAATTCACAAACATAATTATAACCAAAAAAACCATAATATAAATATCATAAATAATAAAACAACATGTAAAAAAAACACACAATACACTTATCGTATGAATTAAACCACCAAATGTGTGTAGACCTCATAATTTCCTCCTGTTAGGAACAATTATGGTATCGGGGAACAAAGGTATGCAAGTCTGCAGGATTGCAGGATAAGTGCCCAAGTGCAGCACACAGAAGAAAATTGTTTGGGGCCCAAGTCAAGCAAGCGAGCCTCATCATGAACATGAGAAGCGACGAAAGCTCCACAGGAGGGCTTCATCGGGAATCGAGATATCGGAGATCCCGAGAGTGAGAGTTTTGTGCAGTGCAGAATCGCGATACGTGATTTCCCGATCGGTGGGGAACAACTGTCAATCGTGGAGGACAGGTGGCAGGCTTTCGCGACGGGGAGCGAACCGTTGACAGGTCAACGGCCACAAGCCATTAAGGATCGGGGAATCGCGAGTCCGGAGGATGCGTGCTCGTTGACATCGCAAACCGTGAAATCTCGATGGAGAGTATGGTCGAGGGCATATGGTAGCGGTCACTTGGACCAAGGCCTAGTCGGAGGGCTAGCACGGAAGGAGCCATCGGGGATCGGAAAATCGTGAGTCCCATGGACACAAACATTGTGTCATCGTGAATGCTGAAACTCCTATGGAGGGTTTAGCTATGGTTACATGAAGATAGGTCATATGGATCATATTCTAGACGGTAGGGGCTAGCTCATAAAGGTGGAGCTCATCGCATATCAGGTATCGTATTTTGGGAAGCTGGCACCCCTTGTTTCTTGCACTTTGAAACTCCAAACCCTGAATTTCTGATAGCGCCCAGAATCGGGCCCATGAATTTAGCACCTGGTCATTGCACTCCTAGCCACCACTGCCTCAGCTTGTTGCTCCCACCTTGTTCAGTCACTAAATATCCTCAGTTGTCCCCACGTCATCTTCTTGTGCCACATCGCATCTACGCCTTTATCTCCTAAGAGCCCATGCATACCCAGTATCCCGTCTGTCATGCCTATCGCCTCAGCCTTGTCATCTCCGTCCATAATGGCCAGCCAAGTCCCCCTGCAAAAATCTAGCAAAGCAGCAAACAACCAAAGGTAGGCTACCACATCTCCCAAAAGAATATCTAACCAGAGCCTCTCAGATCTCGATGAATCAGTTAATGCAAATGAGGAAGGTGGGTGATACATCACCTCCTTCCTTAAATAGAAGGGTAGAAAGGAGTGTGTACAGAGACAGGTTGTCAGTTCCTCCTGACAAAGATCGCGTCTGACAGAAGACTGCATGGGCATTCTGCCCAACGTCTGCATGTGTAGCCTAACAGAGAAGCACCTCAATGTCAAGCATTGAATTCATGATATGATCGCTCCTTCAGCACCTGAGTCAGTTCCAAGTATATGTAGGCATTTCTACCATTTTTGTAGGTATCGATGGTTGAGCAGAGCTCCCGGATGTAAAGTTTTAATGAAGCACTGATACTCTGATTATGTATGAACTTTTGAGACTTCTTGCCTTATGAATGCCAGTTTCTTTCATATCTTTGTTTACACTGTGTTAGAGCAGCTCGGAATTGGAGGATCCAGTCGAGCTGTAGCTATTGTAGGATGATGTTGTAATGGATCATTGTAATAGTTGTGTTGTCTCTAATTAGTTCTTGTGATTTTTCCTATCACTAAGTGACTTGGAATTGGAGGATCCAGTCAAGTCTCCTTTCAGTTTCTTGAGACCTTGAACCAAGCGGATCTTGCATTCAGAGTCTTTCTTCTGCAAACTGCCAAATGCCTATTGCCTAGAGTTGTTTGTTCACTTTTCTTGCTATGTATTCCACCTGTTCATATTTTTAATCAACCCACTAGCTGAAGTTAGGATTCCAGACCTCCTTTGTTCTTTACGTACCAGATCCAATCCCCGAGTTAGAGTGATATCTCCTCGAGCCTTTATCTCCATTTGATCACCTCTCTATAAACAAATCATGACATTAAACTGATGGGTGTCGGGCTCTGCTCCTGCAAGCAATCCAGGAGTGACTTCCGACGCTAACATTTCTGGTGCCGTTGTCGGGGACGAAATTGAAGATTTTCCCTGGGTAGAACGACATTGAGCCTATGAATCCGAAGGTGCATCGGATTATCGGATCCTTTCAAGATTGATCATTTTCACCTGGTGACTCCATTGTGATGACTCCGTTGGGGAGAACCTGCTCTGTTAATTGTGGTTTTCATAGGCAGGCATACGTGGTCTCATCCACAGTTGCCTCTAGCTACGCCTGAAACAGATCTAAAGGCGATTATCAGAAAGGGAAAGGCCTCTAAAGAAGAAGCGTCCATCACTGAACCAGGTAATCCACCATATCCTTCTGTTGGAGCTCCTTTTTCTCCTCCTCATTTATTTGACAGGCCTGTCTCTGCAGTTTCTCGTTTCCTAAATTTTGGGAGTGTTCCTGTCGAGTTTTCCTCTCCTTGTCTGGGACCAGAGGGTCAAGACCTTGTCACTCCCCTCTCTCCTGAAGCTATACCCTGGCGTAGACCCAGGACCGTAGAATATTTCCCTACGCCTAGCTTAACCACTCATGTACAAAGAGGAGCACCCGCTAACTTGAGCTCGATAGCCTTCTCCTTAAATCCCCTCTTGTTCCCCACTCCAATTAGAGGCTCATTCTCAACAGTCCCTTCGCAAACTCCTTCTCCTCAAAGCTCTCCTTCACCGAATATTCCTATGGCTAGTGCTAATCCCCCTCTGAATAGAATGGATGCCATAGTTGCTTCTAGGTATGCTCCCTTGATCTTACCTCAGCCCACGAATCCTTTCCCTACTAGAGATTACTTGAAATATATGCCCAAGTTCACTGGGGAAGGGGACATAACTGCAGAAGAAAACCTGGCTGCATTCTACAGTTATGCAAACAACCTGAACATTGGAAATGAAGATGTCTGGATGAGGGATTTTGTCTAGAGCCTGGATGGTGAGGTAAGGAAATGGTTTAGAGGATTATCTCCTGGATCTATTGCTGGAATTGAAGCCCTGGATAATGCTTTCCTGAGGCAGTGGGGAGATAAGAAGGATTTCATGTATTATATGACCGAGTTAGGGTCTTTGAAGAATATGGAAGGAGAGTTTGTCTCTGACTTCTCCAAAAGATTCAATAAAATGTACAATAAAATTCCTGATGAAATAAAGCCATCAGAAGCCTCATCCAAGATGTCCTATGCTAGTGCGTTTGGCCCCGATTTCTATCTTTTATTGAGAGAAAGAAGAGCCACCTCCTTAGCTCAAATTCAAGACACAGCCATAGAAGTGGAATCCAATGTATTAGTAGCCGATAGATTGAGGAACGAGGCCAACATGGGCAAGAGAAAGGGAAAATTTGAAGCCTCAACTTCTGGCCCATCGATGCCCCACCTTCAAGTAGATGAATTGACCAAAATGGTGAAGTATCTATCTACAAAGATGGAAAGACTGAAGGTAGAGAGGAGGCAATCATACAAGGGCCCTCAGAGCACCGAAAACAAAGGAGGTTTTCGGAGGCCAAACAATATCGCTTCCCCGATGATGCAAAGAGACAGAGATGACCAGAAAATTCAGGCCCCTTTTCAAAACAATTTTGTGGTTGAGGGAGAAGAAGGGGAAATAGATGAACTTGAGCCTGAAATCCATTGCTTTGGAGATACTCCTCCTTTTCCTCGTCTCACTCAATCAACATACGAGGAGTCTCTCATGGACAATCAGCTAAATGAATTGATCAAGGGAGAAAAGGCTGGCGGCAATCAAGGTAGGTACAACCTAAGGTCCAGCAAAAGGACAGCAGCACCTGATATTTCTGAGTAGTCCATTAGAGCAGAGAAGCCTGCTAGTAAAGTAGCAGATGGTCACAGAGGTGAGAAGGCCCAACCCCTCTCTATCGTTGTCCATAATCATGTTCCTGAAATAAAATAAATTCCAAAGCCTACATCTTCTTTTAACTTCGAGCATGAGATCCAAAAGATCAGAATCCATGTGCCCCTCACTAAGCTGATTAAACATGACGAATTCAAAAAACGCTTCTCTGAGCTTTTACAGTCTGAAGCCTCAAGCCTTCCTACAGACTCCATAAACCTCCAAGATGAAAAGCCAGTTGTCATCTTACGTCCCATGGTGGAAGATAGAGATGAATCATCCCATCCCTTCTACACCTCGTTGAACATACATGACAAGGTACTACACAACTGCTTGATGGACTCAGGGGCTTCTCACAACCTCATGCCCAAAACTGTCATGGAAGAGTTAGGACTAGAAGTCACCCAAGCCTATCATGACCTCTATTCCTTTGACTCCAGGAGATTTCAATGCCTTGGAGTTATTAAAGACCTGGTTGTTACCTTGTTCCAACTGCCCATGAAGAGTGTGGTCATGGATATTGCAGTAGCTGATGTCCCCCCCAAATTTGGTATGCTATTATCAAGATCTTGGATAAAAGGACTGGGGGGAACCTTGCAGATGGACCTCACATATGCTACTATCCCAGTGTTTGGAGGAGAGCTTAGAAGACTATACAGGGAAGCTCAATTGGCCTATATAATCAGTGATGAAGCCAACCCTACCAACCATCCCATCTTTGCCTTGGACACTCACTTAGGCTCTAGTTTACTACAACTCACCCATGCCCCCGAGCCTCCTCTCAAACTTAGAAAGAAGCCCACCAGTTTCCCCAAACTTCCTCCCTCCATCACCCCCGTCTGGAAACTGTTCTTTGATGGAGCCTCTTCCAGGGAAGGCACTGGAGCAGGGGTGTTTTTTGTGTCACCTACTCAGGAAACCATATCTCTGTCATACAAATTAGAATTTGAAGCTACCAACAATGTGGCAGAGTATGAGGCTTTGGTTCTGGGATTAAGAGCTACGAGGGAAATGGGAATTCAAGAAGTAGCAGTGTTCGGTGATGCAGAGTTGGTGGTCCAGCAGATCAGAAACGCTTATCAAGCCAAGAATCCTCGACTCAGGAGTTACAAGAATGAGGTATGGGACCTAATTGACAGCTTCTTCTCAGCATTTAACATTTCATTCATCTCAGGAGAGAAGAACACAATGGAAGATCCCTTGGCTACATCAGCTAGCGATTTCAAAGTACCTTTGCCATCCAAATTTAGATATGATGTAGAGGTAAAATAAAGGCCCTCCATACATGACAACATCAAACATTGGAAGGTGTTCGAGGATGATCTCGAGGTCAAGAGGTTCTTGGAGACTATCGAGGAATTTTCATAAATGCACATAGACCAAGACACCGTCTCAGAGGAAGAGCTCGATGGGGGTAATTTTCTAAATAAGATTGCAGGGCATGACATTGTACAGCTTCCCAGCAACCATATTCCCAGAGGACTGGTTCCTTTGGAAAGGATTTTTTATAGAAACAATGTGTCGGTAAAAGGAGAAGTCTCGGAGGAGGACGTTGGTACTATTCAGTGCAACATTGGAACCGAGAGTGAGCCCAAGTATGTCAAATTGTTAAGAAGTCTGACAGAGGAGAAGAGGTCTAAATACATTGGACTTTTGAGGGAATTTGCTGATGTGTTTTCCTGGACCTACGAAGACCTCAAAACCTATGACACCTCTGTCATCGAGCATAAAATTCCATTAAAGGAGGAGGCAAAGCCATTCAGGCAGAATCTGAGACAGATCAATCCCATGCTGCTATCTATTATGGAGAGGGAAGTGAAGAAGTTGCTTTAGGCCCAGATCATTGTTCCACTGAGATATTCAGAGTGGGTGGCCAACTTGGTGCCAGTAAGGAAAAAGAATGGAGAGATCCGACTCTTTGTAGACTTCAGAAACCTGAACAGGAGATCACGGAAGGATAACTACCCCTTGCCAAAGATGGAACATATACTGCAGAGGGTGACAGGAGCTTCCAGGATGTCCATGATTGACGGTTTCTCTGGCTACAATCAGGTCTCTATTCTGCCTGAAGATAGGGAAAAGACAACATTCACCACTCCATGGGGCACATTCATGTATTCCAAGATGCCATTTGGACTAATGAATGCAGGGGAGACTTTCCAGCATGCCATGAACATAGCTTTCGTTGGGGAAAAGGATAAATTTTTGGTCATTTATCAGGATGACATCACAGTACTTTCAAAATCTGATAAAGAACATCGTCGCCATCTCAGGAAAGTTTTCTTGAAATGTAGAAAGTTTGGCATTTCATTAAACCCCAAGAAATCTCTATTCACCATGAAGGAGGGAAAGTTACTAGGCCACATAGTATCAGCAGAAGGAGTCAAGATTGACCCCAACAGAGTTGAGGTGATACAAGCCTTATCAATCCCGAGGTCCAAGAAGGAGGTCCAATCTTTCCTCGGTAAAATTAATTTTCTGAGGAGGTTTGTGCCTAACTTTGTTGAGGAGGTAAAGCTAATAACAACCATGTTAAAGAAAGAGAATGAAGTAAAGTGGGCCCCTCAATCATGGAATTCTTTTGAACAAATCAAGAGGGCCCTGACTGAAGCTCATGTGCTTATCAGTCTCGACTACTCAAAGGATTTCCTTATTTTCTCCTTTGCCTCACCTGATACAATGGTTGTTGTTCTATTATAGACAAATGACAGTGGGCTAGAGCAGCCTATTGCTTATTTCAGCCGAGCATTGAGGGATTCCGAAGTCAGGTATGACACTATGGAGAAGCAGGCTTATGCTCTAGTAAAAGATCTCAAAGATTTTAGAACCTACATCCTGCAGTCAAAGATCATTGCCTATGTCCCCTCGGCTACTATTAAAGACATTCTTATTCAGCCTGACATAGACGGGAGAAGGAGTAAATAGATAGCCAAAATCCTAGAATTCGACCTCGAAATAAGGCCCACCAAATTGATCAAAGGGCAAGGTTTAGCCAAGTTGTTGGCTGAAGAAAATTGCCAAGCGTTGGGGATAAGTTTCATCAATGAATGCTCAGGTATTCAGCAGGATCAACTACCTGATATAGACCATCAAAGGGAGCCCCCATTGGCTCGATGTCCTTGGTATAAGGATGTCATATACTTTCTGCAGGAGCTGCGGCCTCCAGACGGCCTGCAAAGAAGCAAAGCAAGAGCTCTAAAGCTAAAAGCAATCAGATATTGCCTGATCGATCAAGTGTTATATTGGAAAGACCCGCTAGGGGTTCTTTTAAAATGCATGAGTCCACCAGAGGCCGAGATGATCGTGGTTGAATTCCACAGTGGCCTGTGTGTAGGGCACCATTTTTGGAGAGCCACAGCCCACAAAATCCTCAGGGTTGGGTACTATTGGCCTACCGTGTTCACTGATGTCTGCAAAAGAGTCAGAGCCTACATCAAATGTCAAAAATTTGCAGGAAAGAAACAGCTCAGGTCTCTGCCGTTAAAAACGGTGGTGGTTTCAGGGCCTTTCCAGCAGTGGGGCCTAGATTTCATTGGAGAAATTCACCCTGCTTCTAGTGGGCAACACAAGTGGATCCTGACTGCTATAGATTTCTTTACCAAGTGGATTGAAGCTATCCCCACTAGGAGTGCTTCCCACAAGGTAATCATTGGATTCTTGGAGGACCTCATCACAAGGTTTGGCTGCCCAAATAAGATTGTCACTGATAATGCAGCCGCTTTCGGATCTGAACCACTAGCCAAGTTCTGTGAATAGTCAGGATCAAATTGATTCACTCCACCCCATATTATCCACAGGGAAACGGTCTAGCGAAATCCTCCAACAAAAGCCTGATAAGAATCATCAAAAGGTTGTTGGAAGACAACAAAAAGGCTTAGAATTCAAAGTTGAAATTCACCCTATGGGCTGATCCGGTGACTACAAAGAGATCTATAGGTCTCTCCCCTTTCCAGTTAGTCTATAGGGCCGAAGTTGTCTTCCCTTCTCAGCTGGCCATTCCCATAGCAAAATTCTTCCAGGATTATCAAGAAGAGCCAAATGACATGGTCAGAAGGATTCATCAACTAGTAGAGGTCCAGCAGGCTAGGGAGCAGACAATGGACATAATTTAGGACCATCATCAAAAGATCAAGTAGGTCTTCGATAGGAAGGCCAAGAAGCAGCAGTTCCAGATAGGAGACCTGGTGCTGAAATGGGATGCTCCTAAACAAGATAAGGGCAAACACAGCAAATTTGAAGCCCTGTGGATTGGGCCTTTCAGAATCTCCGAGATTTTCTCAAATAAAACATATAGGTTGCGAGGTTTGGAAGGCGAAGAAGTTTCCAGCAGCCCAGTAAATGGGCACTTTCTTAAAAAATATTTTGTCTAAGCCTCCAGGGGCTCCTATGTTTTGTAAATATTGCCTTTTCTGTTCTTTGTTTTTACTTTTGTTTAAGCTTAGTAAGTGACTCCATAGCCCAACAGCAAGGCACTAGAACTACAAAATGAGTCCTTAGAGCATCATAGAGATGACTCTATCCCCCATGGAGCCTAATGTTAGCAACAATTATGGTATTGGGGAACAAAGGTACGCAGGTCTGCAAGATTGCACGATAAGTGCCCAAGTGCAGCACACAGAAGAAATCTATTTGGGGCCCGATTCAAGAAAGTGATCCTGATCATGAACATGAGAAGCGGCGAAAGCTCCACAGGAGGGCTTCATCGGGAATCGGGATATCGGAGATCCTGGGAGCGAGAGTTTTGTGCATTGCAGAATCGCAATACGCGATTTCCTGATCGATGGGGAACAGTTGTCAATCATGGAGGACAGGTGGCAGGATTTCGCGATGGGGAGTGAACCGTTGGCAGGTCAACGGCCACGAGCCATCGGGGATCAAGGAATCGCGAGTCTGGAGGATGCGTGCTCGTTGACATCGCAAACCGTGAAATCCCGATTGAGAGTATGGTTGAGGGCATATGGTAGCGGTCACTTGGACCAGGGCCTAGTCGGAGGGCTAGCGCGGAAGGAGCCATTGGGGATCGGAAAATCGTGAGTCCCATGGACACAAACATTGTGTCATCGTTAACATCGAAACTCTGATGGAGGGTTTAGCTATGGTCACACGAAGACAGGTCATATGGATCGTGTTCTAGCCGGTAGGGGCTAGCTCATAAAGGTGGAGCTCATCGCGTATCAGGTATCGGATTTTGGGAAGCTGGCACCCCTTGTTTCTTGCACTTTGAAACTCTGAACCTCGAATTTCTGATAGCACCCAGAATCGGGCCCACGAATTTGGCGCCTGGTCATTGCACTCCTAGCCACCACCACCTCAGCTTATTGCTCCCACCTTGTTCAATCACTAAATATCCTTTGTTGTCCCCATGTCATCTTCTTGTGCCACATCGCATATATGCCTTTAGCTCCTAAGAGCCCATGCATACCCAGTATCCTATCTGTCATGCCCATCGCCTCAGCCTTGTCAGCTCCGTCCACAATGGCCAGTCGAGTCCCCCTGCAGAAACCTAGCAAAGCAATAGACAACCAAAGGTAGGCTACCACATCTCCCAAAAGAATATCTGACCAGAGCCTCTCAGGTCTCGATGAATCAGTTAATGTAAATGAGGAAGGTGGGTGATACATCACCTCCTTCCTTAAATAGAAGGGTAGAAAGGAGCGTGTACAGAGATAGGCTGTCAGTTCCTCCTGAAAAAGATCATGTCTGGCAGACGACTGCATGGGCATTCTACCCAACATCTGCATGCGTAGCCTAACAGAGAAGCTCATCAATGTCAAGCATTGAATTCATGATATGATCGCGCCTTCAGCGCCTGAATCAGTTCCAAGTATATGTAGGCATTTCTACCATTTTTGTAGGTATCGATGGTTGAGCAGAGCTCCCGGATGTAAAGTTTTAATGAAGCACTGATACTCTGATTATGTATGAACTTTTGAGACTTCTTGCCTTATGAATGCCAGTTTCTTTCATATCTTTGTTTACACTGTGTTAGAGCAGCTCGGAATTGGAGGATCCAGTCGAGCTGTAGCTATTGTAGGATGATGTTGTAATGGATCATTGTAATAGTTGCACTGTCTCTAATCAGTTCTTGTGATTTTTCCCAGCACTAAGTGACTTGGAATTGGAGGATCCAGTCAAGTCTCCTTTCAGTTTCTTGAGACCCTGAACCAAGCGGATCTTGCATTCAGAGTCTTTCTTCTGCAAATTGTTGAATGCCTATTGCCTAGAGTTGTTTTTTCACTTTTCTTGCTACATCTTCCACCTGTTCATCTTTTTAATCAACCCACTGGTTGAAGTTAGGATTCCATACCTCCTTTGTTCTTTACGTACCAGATCCATTCCCCGAGTTAGAGTGATATCTCCTCGAGCCTTTATCTCCATTTGATCACCTCTCTATAAAAAAATCGTGACATTAAACTGATGGGTGTCGGGCTCTGCTCCTACAAGCAATCCAGGAGTGACTTTAGAAGCTAACACCTCCCACCCATAGACTTTGTTGGTCATAAAATCTCAGCAACCTGTCACCCCCTAACTGGGGATAGAAACTCCACCAAGGAAGGCTTCCTAAGCTAAATTAAGGTCTAACCATCACAATAAAACTCAACTCAATGTGTCAACTACTGTAGCTAGCCTACAACCTCTCATTTCCCACAACCTATCCCACCCGAAAAAGTGTACCCCTTCTTTGGTCAAGAGTCCTTTGACTACGCCACTTCCCTTATGGGACTTCAGCAATAGGTCGAACATAAAGTCTCAGAGCATTGTATTTATTTCCAGTACACAGGGAAACAATTACGTACAGTTCTCTCACTTGGAGAGAATGCTCACGATCCTAACAACTAGCTTCTTTAGAGTACACAAAGGCCTCACAACCTTCTTCTTCAGCTCATATTACCCAGGTTTATTGGTTACCAGCAACTCCAAATATTTATAACTACAGATATGGATAATGGATACAATAAGGTACATATGGTAGGAAAGAATGATGGGAATAATGGGAATAATCCTCCAAAATTACACTAATTTCCCACAATATATGTGCATGTTTCCAAATTGACACTTATAATGTCGAGAACTACCTTGAGTTTACTTGTGGTACATCCCCCCACCTTAGTAACTTAGGATAAAATAACATATAATTGGCTTTGGGAAATATTAATATAATATTCCCTTAGACTTAATCCCCATTAAATTAGCCCATCTTCCCAGAATCTTAGCCCCCCTTTACCTTCCAATGGAATCTATCCCCCCATACTCTTTTGTTTGGTTGGTATGAAACAATGATGCATTTTATTAATAATACGAGTGATACATATTACAATGATAGGATCATTGGAATTGTAGCATCTAGGTTCTTCGACATAATAATCTGACAGGAACTCTAGCCTATATTATCTTGTCTCACCAACCTATTAAACATATGTGCATTCACAATTACAGTACAAACTGGGGGTTTTACATTCCCCTCCCCCTTATTTATGCATTGTTCTCAGTGCATTATATACAATGTACATTAAAAAAAAAAACCTTCCAAAATCTCCATTCCTTTTCTATTGAATCTTGTTATCCTTCTGGTGCTCTTATTTTCAAGCACTGAATTCATGTCTCCATGCTTTAGTTGGAATTATTTTGATCTATTCCACATAGTCGCTTCAGGTAATAATTCATCTCATTGTTCTTTCTAACACACCCTCGTGATTCTATCCACCATGCCACAGGCATTCTTGAGTTGCCTCTTCCTTGTTGCACTCACACTTCCATGCTCAAGAATCCCTTCATTGTTGCACAATCCTTCAGTGATCCATTTTTCCAAGGCGTTCACACACAAAGAGAGTTCCAACTCATTACCAAACCCCCACTAAGGGTCTACACTCTATGGAAATCATAGGGCTCTAATGTCCAAACAATATACCTTCTTCGTAAAATTTCTAACCTCAATAACCATCATCTCATCTGTATCACACACATACAGTTAACATGAGACAGTATCATAACAATTTCATTTAAAAATTCAATTTTTTTCAAGTATGAGATTCCATCTCATAATTTCTTGGTTGTTGCAACAACAAGATTCAATATTTATTATGGTTTTCAACAATGTCATACTTTAGAACACTTTTCCTACAATACTTCCATATTGCATTCAACCAAACATATTGTTGTATTTCACGTATAGTATACTTTTATTATAATATTTATAAAAGCTCACAAAGTGAGCTCAAAATTATCTGCACTTAACAATTCAATCAAAACTATCAACCATTTATCAATTGGAGTGGAAATATCATTCCCTCGACATGTATTATCAACAACTAAGCTTTTCCTTATTCTAGACATAATTATTTTCATTACTTTGTTCCCCTGATAGATATTTCTTGTAGTCGATCTTCATGTGACTACTTTAACCTGCAACTTTTTTGTTGCAATATCTAATAGTTCCTAAAATGTTCTCACTTCATTAATTAGTAATAATATCAACATTTTCATTTTTTATCATAATCATTTCCATGAAATATCATATAAGCATGAACTCACCAAAATGAATTCAATAAACTCCTTCAAGAATAAACAATTATATCTTGGAAGGCATGTGTGTGAACTACTTCTTTCACACTTTCATGGTATATTCAAGCATATTATTAAATGCACCCTTGCATTGGCTTTAGAAGTCCCTTTATCGAAGTCATGCATCCGACCGTAATGAATTTGAATATCTGGTCAATGCCTCAACACATCATCCATACATTTACTATTGCTTTCTCAACCATTTGGATGCCTTCCTTTTTTACTCAAACACTACACCAAGAATAAAATTATGTGGTTTTCCTAAGTATCAGCACAAATTTTGTACTCCAAACATTAATTATAGTTAGTAATTTCATGGGATACTTGTGTGGCACCATAGCCATTCCATAACCAACCATGTCATGGAATCATACATGACTAACTTTATTGGAATTCATTTCAATAATAGGTTCATACCCCTTTACTTACTTTGGTTATTAACTCGTAACTAACAAAATAATGACATGTCATTATTCCATATGAATGCATTCAAAGATAATAATATTTTATAAATATATGAGGCCTTCATAATTTACCATACCCAGAGGTATATCATTCAATTAATGCATTTAAATTATACAATAATGTCACGTTATACAATAAACTATGGCTAAGGGAATTCTTACCCAAATTCCCTTCAAAAATTATGTAGCATAAATACATAAAATTCATGCCTGCATAACCACCATTAAATGAATTTAATTCTACATGACTAGCTGGTATCAGTAGGAGCTTCCATGCCTCCCTCACCAAATTCTTAATCAACACTACAACTTCATGTTGCTTTCTTCATATCGATTACTTCCTTATGCAGTGACATCAACAACATCACTTATAGGAGATTCATTGAAGGTTTATCCAAATTTTCAAATCCAATCACTTCGTTGTAGCAGAAAGGAACAATGTTTTAATGGACTAAAAAATGTGAAGAGAATTTCTAGCATTTGAAGGAATTATTAACTAGTGCACCTATTCTAAAGGCTTCATATCCATATGAATATTTTGTTGTGCACAGATGCNGAATTCGACCTGGAAATAAGGCCCACCAAATTGATCAAAGGGCAAGGTTTAGCCAAGCTGTTGGCTGAAGCAAACTGCCAAGCGTTGGGGATAAGTTTCATCAATGAATGCTCAGCTATTCAGCAGAATCAACTACCTGATATAGACCATCAAAGGGAGCCCCCATTGGCTCGATGTCCTTGGTATAAGGATGTCATATACTTTGTGCAGGAGCTGCGGCCTCCAGACGGCCTACAAAGAAGCAAAGCAAGAGATCTAAAGCTAAAAGAAATCAGATACTGCCTGATCGATCAAGTGTTATATTGGAAAGACCCGCTAGGGGTGCTTTTAAAATGCATGAGTCCACCAGAGGCCGAGATGATCGTGGTTGAATTCCACAGCGGCCTGTGTGTAGGGCACCATTTCTGGAGAGCCACAGCCCACAAAATCCTCAGGGCTGGGTACTATTGGCCTACCGTGTTCACTGATGTCTGCAAAAGGGTCAGAGCCTACATCAAATGTCAAAAATTTGCAAGAAAGCAATAGCTCAGGTCTCTGCCGTTAAAAACGGTGGTGGTTTCAGGGCCTTTCCAGCAGTGGGGCCTAGATTTCATTGGAGAAATTCACCCTGCTTCTAGTGGGAAACACAAGTGGATCCTGACTGCTATAGATTTCTTTACCAAGTGGATTGAAGCTATCCCCACTAGGAGTGCTTCCCACAAGGTAATCATTGGATTCTTGGAGGACCTCATCACAAGGTTTGGCTGCCCAAATAAGATTTTCACTGATAATGCAGTCGCTTTCGGATCTGAACCACTAGCCAAGTTCTGTGAATAGTCAGGATCAAATTGATTCACTCCACCCCATATTATCCACAGGGAAACGGTCTAGCGGAATCCTCCAACAAAAGAATGATAAGGATCATCAAAAGGTTGTTGGAAGACAACAAAAAGGCTTAGAATTCAAAGTTGAAATTCACCCTATGGGCTGATCGGGTGACTACAAAGAGATCTATAGGTCTCTCCCCTTTCCAGTTAGTCTACAGGGCCGAAGTTGTCTTCCCTTCTCAGCTGGCCATTCCCATAGCGAAATTCTTCCAGGATTATCAAGAAGAGCCAAATGACATGGTCAGAAGGATTCATCAACTAGTAGAGGTCCAGCAGGCTAGGGAGCAGACAGTGGACAGAATTTAGGACCATCAGCAAAAGATCAAGTAGGTCTTCGATAGGAAGGCCAAGAAGGAGCGGTTCCAGATAGGAGACCTGGTGCTGAAATGGGATGCTCCTAAACAAGATAAGGGAAAACACAACAAATTTGAAGCCCTATGGATTGGGCCTTTCAGAATCTCCGAGATTTTCTCAAATAACACATATAGGTTGCGAGGTTTGGAAGGCGAAGAATTTTCCAGCAGCCCAGTAAATGGGCACTTTCTTAAAAAATATTTTGTCTAAGCCTCCAGGGGCTCCTATGTTTTGTAAATATTGCCTTTTCTGTTCTTTGTTTTTACTTTTGTTTCAGCTTAGTAAGTGACTCCATAGCCCAATAGCAAGGCACTAGGACTACAAAATGAGTCCTTAGAGCATCACAGAGATGACTCTATCCCCCATGGAGCCTAATGTTAGCAACAATTATGGTATCGGGGAACAAAGGTACGCAGGTCTGCAAGATTGCACGATAAGTGCCCAAGTGCAGCACATAGAAGAAATCTATTTGGGGCTCAAGTCAAGAAAGCGATCCTGATCATGAACATGAGAAGCGGCGAAATCTCCACAGGAGGGCTTCATCGAGAATCGGGATATCGGAGATCCTGGGAGCGAGAGTTTTGTGCATTGCAGAATCGTGATACGCGATTTCCCGATCGGTGGGGAACAGTTTTCAATCGTGGAGGACAGGTGGCAGGCTTTCACGACGGGGAGAGAACCGTTGATAGGTCAATGGCCACGAGCCATCGGGGATCAAGGAATCGCGAGTCTAGAGGATGCGTGCTCGTTGACATTGCAAACCGTGAAATCTCGATGGAGAGTATGGTTGAGGGCATATGGTAGCGGTCACTTGGACCAGGGCCTAGTCGGAGGGCTAGCGCGGAAGGAGCCATTGGGGATCGTAAAATCATGAGTCCCATGGACACAAACATTGTGTCATCGTGAACATCGAAACTCCGATGGAGGGTTTAGCTATGGTCACACAAAGAAAGGTCATATGGATCGTGTTCTAGCCGGTAGGGGCTAGCTCATAAAGGTGGAGCTCATAGTGTATCGGGTATCATATTTTGGGAAGCTGGCACCCCTTGTTTCTTTCACTTTGAAACTCCGAACCCCGAATTTCCGATAGCACCCAGAATCGGGCCCATGAATTTGGCGCCTGGTCATTGCACTCCTAGCCACCACCACCTCAGCTTATTGCTCCCACCTTGTTCAATCACTGAATATCCTTCATTGTCCCCATGTCATCTTCTTGTGCCACATTGCATCTATGCCTTTAGCTCCTAAGAGCCCACGCATACCCAGTATCCTATCTGTCATGCCCATCGCCTCAGCCTTGTCAGCTCCGTCCACAATGGCCAGCCGAGTCCCCCTGCAGAAACCAAGCAAAGAAACAGACAACCAAAGGTAGGCTACCACATCTCCCAAAAGAATATCTGACCAGAGCCTCTCAGGTCTCGATGAATCAGTTAATGTAAATGAGGAAGGTGGGTGATACATCACCTCCTTCCTTAAATAGAAGGGTAGAAAGGAGCATGTACAGAGATAGGCTGTCAGTTCCTCCTGACAAAGATCATGTCTGACAGATGACTGCATGGGAATTCTACCCAACGTCTGCATGCGTAGCCTAATAGAGAAGCTCCTTAATGTCAAGCATTGAATTCATGATATGATCGCGCCTTCAGCGCCTGAATCAGTTCCAAGTATATGTAGGCATTTCTACCATTTTTGTAGGTATCGATGGTTAAGCAGAGCTCCCGGATGTAAAGTTTTAATGAAGCACTGATACTCTGATTATGTATGAACTTTTGAGACTTCTTGCCTTATGAATGCCAGTTTATTTCATATCTTTGTTTACACTGTGTTAGAGCAGCTCGGAATTGGAGGATCCAGTCGAGTTGTAGCTATTGTAGGATGATGTTGTAATGAATCATTGTAATAGTTGCGTTGTCTCTAATCAGTTCTTGTGATTTTTCCCAACACTAAGTGACTTGGAATTGGAGGATCCAGTCAAGTCTCCTTTTAGTTTCTTGAGACCCTGAACCAAGCGGATCTTGCATTCAGAGTCTTTCTTCTGCAAATTGTCGAATGCATGTTGCCTAGAGTTGTTTGTTCACTTTTCTTACTACGTCTTCCACCTGTTCATATTTTTAATCAACCCACTGGTTGAAGTTAGGATTCCAGACCTCCTTTGTTCTTTACGTACCAGATCCAGTCCCCGAGTTAGAGTGATATCTCCTCGAGCCTTTATCTCCATTTGATCACCTCTCTATAGAAAAGTCGTGACATTAAACTGATGGGTGTCGGGCTCTGATCCTACAAGCAATCCAGGAGTGAATTTCGACACTAACACCTCCCACCCATAGACTTTGTTGGTCATAAAATCTCAGCAACCTGTCACCCCCTAGCTGGGGATAGAAACTCCACCAAGGAAGGCTTCCTAAGCTAAATTAAGGTCTAACCATGACAATAAAACTCAACTCAATGTGTCAACTACTGTAGCTAGCCTACAACCTCTCATTTCCCACAACCTATCCCACCTGAAAAAGTGTACCCCTTCTTTGGTCAAGAGTCCTTTGACTACGCCACTTCCCTTCTGGGACTTCAGCAATAGGTCGAACATAAAGTCTCAGAGCATTGTATTTATTTCCAGTACACAGGGAAACAATTACCTACAGTTCTCTCACTTGGAGAGAATTCTCACGATCCTGACAACTAGCTTCTTTAGAGTACAAAAAGGCCTCACAACCTTCTTCTTCAGCTCATATTACCCAGGTTTATTGGTTACCAGCAACTCCAAATATTTATAACTACAGATATGGATAATGGATACAATAAGGTACATATGGTAGGAAAGAATGATGGGAATAATGGGAATAATCCTCCAAAATTACACTAATTTCCCACAATATATGTGCATGTTTCCAAATTGACACTTATAATGTCGAGAACTACCTTGAGTTTACTTGTGGTACATCCCCCCACCTTAGTAACTTAGGATAAAATAACATATAATTGGCTTTGGGAAATATTAATATAATATTCCCTTAGACTTAATCCCCATTAAATTAGCCCATCTTCCCAGAATCTTAGCCCCCCTTTACCTTCCAATGGAATCTATCCCCCCATACTCTTTTGTTTGGTTGGTATGAAACAATGATGCATTTTATTAATAATACGAGTGATACATATTACAATGATAGGATCATTGGAATTGTAGCATCTAGGTTCTTCGACATAATAATCTGACAGGAACTCTAGCCTATATTATCTTGTCTCACCAACCTATTAAACATATGTGCATTCACAATTACAGTACAAACTGGGGGTTTTACATTCCCCTCCCCCTTATTTATGCATTGTTCTCAGTGCATTATATACAATGTACATTAAAAAAAAAAACCTTCCAAAATCTCCATTCCTTTTCTATTGAATCTTGTTATCCTTCTGGTGCTCTTATTTTCAAGCACTGAATTCATGTCTCCATGCTTTAGTTGGAATTATTTTGATCTATTCCACATAGTCGCTTCAGGTAATAATTCATCTCATTGTTCTTTCTAACACACCCTCGTGATTCTATCCACCATGCCACAGGCATTCTTGAGTTGCCTCTTCCTTGTTGCACTCACACTTCCATGCTCAAGAATCCCTTCATTGTTGCACAATCCTTCAGTGATCCATTTTTCCAAGGCGTTCACACACAAAGAGAGTTCCAACTCATTACCAAACCCCCACTAAGGGTCTACACTCTATGGAAATCATAGGGCTCTAATGTCCAAACAATATACCTTCTTCGTAAAATTTCTAACCTCAATAACCATCATCTCATCTGTATCACACACATACAGTTAACATGAGACAGTATCATAACAATTTCATTTAAAAATTCAATTTTTTTCAAGTATGAGATTCCATCTCATAATTTCTTGGTTGTTGCAACAACAAGATTCAATATTTATTATGGTTTTCAACAATGTCATACTTTAGAACACTTTTCCTACAATACTTCCATATTGCATTCAACCAAACATATTGTTGTATTTCACGTATAGTATACTTTTATTATAATATTTATAAAAGCTCACAAAGTGAGCTCAAAATTATCTGCACTTAACAATTCAATCAAAACTATCAACCATTTATCAATTGGAGTGGAAATATCATTCCCTCGACATGTATTATCAACAACTAAGCTTTTCCTTATTCTAGACATAATTATTTTCATTACTTTGTTCCCCTGATAGATATTTCTTGTAGTCGATCTTCATGTGACTACTTTAACCTGCAACTTTTTTGTTGCAATATCTAATAGTTCCTAAAATGTTCTCACTTCATTAATTAGTAATAATATCAACATTTTCATTTTTTATCATAATCATTTCCATGAAATATCATATAAGCATGAACTCACCAAAATGAATTCAATAAACTCCTTCAAGAATAAACAATTATATCTTGGAAGGCATGTGTGTGAACTACTTCTTTCACACTTTCATGGTATATTCAAGCATATTATTAAATGCACCCTTGCATTGGCTTTAGAAGTCCCTTTATCGAAGTCATGCATCCGACCGTAATGAATTTGAATATCTGGTCAATGCCTCAACACATCATCCATACATTTACTATTGCTTTCTCAACCATTTGGATGCCTTCCTTTTTTACTCAAACACTACACCAAGAATAAAATTATGTGGTTTTCCTAAGTATCAGCACAAATTTTGTACTCCAAACATTAATTATAGTTAGTAATTTCATGGGATACTTGTGTGGCACCATAGCCATTCCATAACCAACCATGTCATGGAATCATACATGACTAACTTTATTGGAATTCATTTCAATAATAGGTTCATACCCCTTTACTTACTTTGGTTATTAACTCGTAACTAACAAAATAATGACATGTCATTATTCCATATGAATGCATTCAAAGATAATAATATTTTATAAATATATGAGGCCTTCATAATTTACCATACCCAGAGGTATATCATTCAATTAATGCATTTAAATTATACAATAATGTCACGTTATACAATAAACTATGGCTAAGGGAATTCTTACCCAAATTCCCTTCAAAAATTATGTAGCATAAATACATAAAATTCATGCCTGCATAACCACCATTAAATGAATTTAATTCTACATGACTAGCTGGTATCAGTAGGAGCTTCCATGCCTCCCTCACCAAATTCTTAATCAACACTACAACTTCATGTTGCTTTCTTCATATCGATTACTTCCTTATGCAGTGACATCAACAACATCACTTATAGGAGATTCATTGAAGGTTTATCCAAATTTTCAAATCCAATCACTTCGTTGTAGCAGAAAGGAACAATGTTTTAATGGACTAAAAAATGTGAAGAGAATTTCTAGCATTTGAAGGAATTATTAACTAGTGCACCTATTCTAAAGGCTTCATATCCATATGAATATTTTGTTGTGCACAGATGCATACAAAGAAGGGCTTGGTGGAGTCCTTACACAAGGTGTGCATGTCATATGTTATGAGTCAAGGAAGCTTAAGGACCATGAAAGAAATTATTAGACCCATTACTTAGAGTTGAAAACCATAATTGATTCCTTAAAACGTGGAGGAATTATCTCAAGGGGAAAAAAATTGAATTGAAGGCATATCATAGTGGTCTAAAACACTTGTTTGAATAGCCAATACTAAATTCCTGAAAAACAAGATGGTTTTAATTTCGACATCAAGCATATTAAGGGTAAATAGAATAAAGTGGTTGATGCACTCAGTAGAAGGGTGCATGAAATGCTTTCTACAACACATTAAAAAGATATAATTTTAGAAGTTGTAATAAAAGATCATCATTATGTGAAATTTAAACAAATTTTATGGTAGAGAAATGTACAGGAAAAATATAAAGACTACAAGATGAAAGAATATGATATTATCATATTCAAGAATATAGTTTATGTTCCTAATTCTCAAGGATTGAGAAATTTAGTTTTAAAAGATATGCACAATGTATCATATGCTATACATCCAGTGTACCAAAATACAATTGCAATAGTAATAAAATAGTACTTTTGGCCTGGGATGAAGAAGGATATGTCCAATTACATAGCCAAGTGCATGGAATGTCAAAAAGTGAAAATTGAACATAGGCATCTGGTAGGATTGTTATAGCCATTTCTCATTCCCGAATGTAAATGGGTCGTAGCTATAATAGATTTCATCGCCAAAATTCCAAGGAAAACAAGTGCTCAACAACACAGGTATTTCAACAAAGGATGAACACCTTCAATAACTAATCACACAACCAGATCAAAGGTCAATACACCAATATTTTGATGTGGTAAAACCCCTGTAGGGAAACATCCATGGCCCTAGCCAAAGCGACCACTTGGAGCAGCTTATTAATGCAAAAGAAAAAGATTACAAAGACATTTTACAAGATATTTTCTCATAGTCCATCATCGACAAATGAGCCTCCATGATATTTAAATAGAGATCATGGATTGATTGGGTGTTAAGCCACAGATAAATGTAGTCGTTAAGATCGAGGAGAATATGAATCGTTGGATCACTCTATGTCGGGAACATATCATGACCATCATAGTTCCTAACCACAAATGAATACTAATTCATACTAAAGAAACACACTAAGAAACACACTTTTAACTAACAACACATTAGACCAAGTAGATCTTAACTAACTCCTAAGTGTCTAAATATCCTAACATCCCCCCTTAAGAACAACTTGGGATATGATTGCAAGATTTACAATAGTGACACAATAGGAGAAGTGAAGAGGCATTAGAGCTTATCCCCCCTTAATGAAAACTTCTTGAACTCCTAACATAGATCAAATTTTGGAAAACTTGTCTTCTATAAGAGACTTTGTGAAAATGTCTGCAACTTGACCTTCTATAGGGAAAAAGAGCACTTCAATAATTAATCTTGAATGAGCTTTCTAAGGAAGTACATATGTAGATCTATGTGTTTTCTACGTTGATATTGAACTGGGTCTTTGGTGAACTTGATGGCACTCTAAGTTTTGCACCAAAGGTTGGTTGGATGTTGTTGTTGGAATCCAAACTCTAAAAGGATCTATCGAAGCCACAAGGATTCCTGACTTGCATTTACCGTTTCTCAATACTCTTGTTCTGCTAAATAAAGTGCAATAGCCTTTTGTTTCTTATATGCCCAAGAGAGAGGTCCTAAACCAAGGATGAAAAAATAACCTACAGTATACTTCTGATCATCAGGGTTGTCGGCCCAATCTAAATCAATGAAACCAACAAATAAATAAGTCCTCTCTAAACTGTAATGGATACCAAACTGAACTGTACCCTAGACATACCAAAGTATCCTTTTAGCTTCTTTCCAATGGATTTCATGGGGTGTTTACATATACTGGGAAACAAGACCAAAAGTAAAGGAAAGATCATAATGGGTATGAGTCAAGTATAAGAGGCTACCAACTAACTAACAGTACAAGGTGGCATCAACTTCAGGATAAGTATAGGTGGCAACAAGCTTGACTCCAGACTAGAAGGGAGGAGGGGATCGGTTACAATCTTCCATATGAAAGCAAAGAATAAGGTCACAAGCATACTTATATTGGGAAAAAAAAATCCTTCATTGGTTTGCAAAACTTGGAGGCCAAGAAAATAGTGCAAAAAACCTAAGTCTACCATTTCAAATTTATTCTTAAGGCTAGTTTTCACATGGTTTAAAAGTTTTGAGTCACTACCAGTAAGGATAAGGTCATCAACATAAAGGACAAGGATTATGAGATGGCTTGCTACTTTCTTAGTACATACATTAGGATAAAAATTACATCTAGAAAATATGGTGTCAATAAGAAAGTTCTCCATTTTGGCATACCAAGCTCGGGGAGCTTGCTTAATACCATAAAGAGATTTCATAAGGAGACAAACAAGGATAGATTCATTTTGGACATAGCGAGGAGGTTGTTCCATCTAGATGTATTCTTACAAATCTCCATGCAAGAAGGCAGATTTAACATCCATCTGATGGACCTCCCATTTATGTGAGGAAGCAAGGGAAAGAATAAGGTACATTGAATTTATTTTGGATATAGGGGAAAAGGTTTCATTATAGTCAATTCATTCAACTTGGAAAAATACTTTGGAAACTAACTAAGCCTTGTGTCTTTCAATACGTCCATCTGATGCATACTTAGCTCTATAAACCCATTTACATCTGACATGTTTTCCTCCTTTTAGAAAAGGTACAATATCCCAAGTATCATTTTCCATTAAAGAACGATACTCTTCATTCATTGTTGTATCCCAATCTGGATGACCTGAATCTTATGCAAATGTTTATGGATCATGAGTCTCTAAAACTTGAGCTAAAAGAGAAGAGTCTTACTGGAACTGAGAACATGTCTAACGTTGATTTGAAGGATTACTGATAAGATCATCGATTGCTTCTCGTGTTGAATGGACCCGTCTAGGAAGTGAAGGTGCTAGGTTGGTCCAAATTCAATGGACTCATATGGAGAAAGGTGAGAAGGCAGAGATGGACTTTCATGCTCACTGACATCATCTGAAAAAGAAACCAGAATAGGAATAGAATAAGAAACACACACTGAAGATGGATCGCATGTCGAGGAAGGCACAATCGTCGAATTAGGCTCCCAGGAAAAGAGATTTTCATCAAATTTAACATATCTTCTAATAATAATTTCATTACAATGTGGTTGAAGAAGTCTATAACCTTTGACATCTAGTTTAATTTTAGTCCAAGCTTCTTCTCATGTTATATTTTTAAGAGCCTTTGTGGGAGTGCAATTTACTATGTAATTTGAAAATTTCATGGCTTCTGCCTAATACTTTAGACTTGATCCCTTAGATTGGATCATACAATTATCCATTTATTTTAATGTGTGGTTCTTTCTCTCAGAAACACTATTTTTTTGTGGTGTATATGAAACAATGTGTTGCATTTGGATGCCCTATGTAGTGCAATAAATTGTAAAATTATTGTTCACATATTCGACTCCATTATTTGTTCTTAACCTATGAATTTGATGTCCATATTTATTTTCTACAAGGGCCTTGTAGGCCAAAAACATTTCTCTTAAGTTTTAAGAAGTAAACCCAAGTACGTATGGAAAATTCATAAATGAAAGTTAATAAATACTTTCACCCAGAAAAAGAAGGAGAAGAAAGTGGAACACACAAGTCACTATGAACAAGTTGCAAAGGGCCTGAGGCGTTCCAAGAGGCACATTTGTTAAAATTATCCCGATGATGATTGTCGAGAACACAACCGGCACAAACACCATCTCTGCATGAAACAGGAGGAATACCAATCACCATCTGTTGATTATGTAGTTGATGCAATGAGCAATAATTTAGATGACCAAACCGCTCATGGCAAATTTTTCTCAAGTCATCGCTATGAGCAACAAAAATTGATGGAAAATATGATGACCCAAAGTTGTCAAACTTGTACAACCTTTGAAGGGACCCAAAGTTCTCATTGTATTCATCTCATATCATATTCATTATTTATATTATTAATATCCTATATGGATTTATTTGTACTATCATATGTATATTGGATATTGTTTGTGCGAGCGAACTGTGTTCGTCTCATTTGGTATCAGAGCCCCTTCTTGGGAATCCCCTTCTTGGGATTTTCGTTGATTACCAGTTGTTGGCCAACCATTGTTTTTTTAGAGTTTCTCTAAAGTCGGGGTCTTTGACCAACTCAATCCTTTGACCATATAAAAACTGAGAATTTAGTTGAATATATTCCATTGCAAATTCAAAATACGTACTTAACCAGTTTATGAATAAAAAATAAAATCAAAGTGTTTCAATATAAAAGTTACATAAGAAAATTATAAATTTAAACTATTAAATACAAAGGTGAAATCCTACCGAGGAGCATAATACTTATTTTACCGACAATTACCAAGAAGTTAGGAGGAGTAAAAGGTGCATCTCCATATCTTTACAAGGAGTAAAAGTGAAGTATATAAGTTAAAGAAGTAAAAAAGGGAATCCCAAACGAAACCTCATGGGTCGTGATCATTCATAGTATATTTTAGTGGGGTTAAAAAATAAAAATAAAAAGATATTTCATAAAAATTACCACAAAGTGTAAAAAGGTGACTTGTTATTGAGTAATTGAAGTTACGTAAGAGTATTTTAAGTTTTTGAAATAAAAGGGAAAAATTAAAAAGAGTATTTAAAGGTGCCTTTAAAAAAAAATTAAGATAAGTAATATATATAATATATTACAAAAAGATTATTAAAAAAACAAGGTATAGCAAAAAGAATAAGAGAAACAATTAAAAGAAATTACAAGAAGTAAAAGCAAGACAAAGGACCAATTATT
>JZKD02S1748372.1:78307-102316 GCA_000966675.3 Picea glauca
ATCTTAACCCACTTTCCTTATTTTAGGGCTAACCCACTTATAACCACTTGTCCACTTAGTAATTTCTCCATTAACTTTATTATTTAAATAATTTATTTTGAATCCACTTTGACTTATAGTACACTCATCACTTCACTTTATTATTTAAATTACCTTCTAACCATCTTAACCCACTTTCTTTATTTTAGGGATAACCACTTGTCCACTTAGTAATTTCTCCATTAACTTTATTATTTAAGTAATTTATTTTCTATCCAATTTGACTTATAGTAAACTCATCACTTCACTTTATTATTTAAATAATTTCTTCTTTACAACCACATTGACTACTTTGACCTTTTGGAGCTTCTAGATGACTCGTGAGGGTTCTCCAACTTCACATGGCCATAACTCTCTAACCGTGAGGAGTTATGTGGCGTTCCACATACCAATGGAAATGAAATGACATGTAATATCCATATAGAATAGTCTTGCCTGCAAATATATCAAAACTCATACCATTATCCATCAAACAAACTTGGGTCCATTACCCAAACCTTTGTGCTACCAAAATTTGCTACTGGACTTTCTTCAATGGTTGACATCAATGAAAAACAACCCAAATAATAAACACACTTTACAATGGAGCATGAAATTTTTCAAAAAAAGTAACAAAAAGAGAGACTTGAACTAAAGACCTCTTACTTAATAAGAAAAAGCTTAACCAAGTGGGCTACCAAAACACATTGTATTGTTTATCAGGAGGATTGGGGGTGTTGTAGTTGTTGTTGTGGAAGATGGCCTTGAAGAGTGTGCTAAACAAAGACTCTTTTCACACAAGAAAAAAATTTCTCTTGTCGATGACAGCAAGGGTTAGATCTCAGTTAGCTTACTCGGAAAATGCACCTTTTCCTATATGTTTCTGATTTTCCGAGATCGCATAAGGTGTGGGGAAATGAGAATATGCGGATCTAAAAGAGTAGAAACTAGGAAAAAATGATATAAAACCATAATAAAACCGAAATAATACTCTGCAAAAAATTAAAAAGGGCATATTTAGGATTTATACCTCTGGATCTAGCTGAAATGGTCGTATCTTGGGAAAACATAAATATTTTCGAGTGAAACAAAAATTCATCCATGAATGAAACAAGTGCTTTGGATGTAATGGAACAGTCCTCTCAACCTATAAATGTACAAAAATGGCAGAAAACAAAGATGAGGCAATGCGACTTCATGATCATGATCTACAATAGGAGCGGGTCTTGAAACAAGATCTGATACCATGTTTGAAAACACAGGTATTCCAACAGAGGACGAACACCTTCAATAACCACTCACACAACCAGATCAAATATCAACATAGAGATATTTTGATGTGGTAAAAAACCTATGGGGAAACATTCATAGCCTCAACCAATGCAACCACTTGGAGCAGTTTATTAATGCAAAAGAAAAAGATTACAAAGATATTTTACAAGAGAGTTTCTCAAAATCGATCATCGACAAATGACCCTCCATGTTATTTAAATAGATATCATGGAAAAATAGGGTGTTAATCCATAGATTAATGTATCAATTAATATCAAGGATAATATGAACCATCATATCACCGTATGTCGGGAACATATCGTGACTGTTGGATTTTCTAACTACAAATGCGTACTAATGCATACTAACGAAACACACTTTTACCTAACAAAACATTAGACCAATCATATCTTAACTAACTCCTAAGTGTCTAAATATCCTAATAATAAGGAATCATGACTATGTCATGGTAGTGTTGGAAAATCTTACAAATGTTGCATATTTTATACCATTGAAAACAACTCACAAGGAAACCAATATTGCATAGTTTTACATGAAGGAAATTTATAGGCCACATGGTGTGCATAAGGAAATGATGTCAATAGATATCCCAAGTTAAATTATAACTTTTGGAAGGGGTTGTTTAAGGGATTTTAGACTAATTTGAATTTCATTGCATCATATCACCCATAATCAAATGGGTATACAGAGAGGATTAACCGAATAATTGAAGATATGTTAAGAATGTATGTTATTGACAAGACTTCCAACTAGGAAGACTATCTTCATCTAGTTGATTTTTATTATAATAAAAGTATCGAGAATTTTTTAAGATTATCCCATTTGAAGCCTTGTATGGAAGGAAATATAACACGCTAGTAAGTTGGGACAAACCAACAGACATAGTAGTTATTGGGCTAGAATTGCTAAGGGAAATGGAGGATAATATTGTAAATATTAGGAAGAATTTAAAGGCCACATAGGATAGGAAAAAGACTTATGCAGACAGAAGTAGGACATACAAAGAATTCAAAGTGGGAGAGCATGTATTTTTAAAATTAAAATCTAGTAGAAGCTCACTAAGATTGGGAAGTTTCTCAAAGTTGGTAGCAATCTATTCTGGGTCATTTGAATTCTTAGAAAACATAGGCCTAGTTGCATACATGCTTACATTTCCTACATCCATGAGAACTCATAATGTGTTTGATGTGTCTTTATTGAAGAAATATGTTCTTGACATTAACCACATAATTGATTGGACTATGATCTAGATGGAGCATGAAGGCGACTTTTGGGTGGAACCAGTGCGCATCTTGGACTGAAAAGTCAAAGTTCTCAGGAACAAATCCATCGTCTTGGTAAAGATTCAATGAACCTAATACAATCATTAATAATCCATGTGGGAACATGAGCAGACTATGTAGGAGGATTACCTACAATTTTTTTGCAAAATTAAAGAAAGTTGAATGTACATTTGTACTTATGTGTGCAAGGCTTCATTTTGGAAGTTGGATTCCTTGAGAAACACCTTGGACATTTCCTATCTGATCTATGTTGGAGTCTTGGAAGGGAAGTGGTACATATTGAAGGATAGTGGTGTAGATAAGAGGGTACACTTCCTTGGGTTGTGTAGGTTGTGGGGAGCAAGATATTTTTGGTTGGAATTGTTGGAGGGGTTGTAAACTTGAAAAATTATCGAGTATTGTTATGTAAAAATTTGTATATGTATGTTGGTATGGTGTTGTGCACCAATGAAGGTTTAATTTTGACCCATGTGGGTACTGGTGGCCATCCTCTTGTTCCACTGATTGAAAATGGTCCGATATCTTGGCATCTTTTCTACATTTTTTCAACTCCCAAACTTACGGGGCCATTTTGAGGAACTAAAAAAACGTTTTTTGGCATGAAAAACCTTATTATATAGCCAAAACAATGTATTGGATCATTCAAAATATGTTCTTCTTGGTTAGACCTTTTCGACGAGCTACCAAGCACCCGAAAAGGAGATCATATGAAAAATTTATTCCCTTGATAAGTTGATGTATCAACTAACCACGTCGGGGCCCACAAACCTTTTGTTGTTTCATCTTTTGGGTTTAGGTTTTTTCATTTTTAGATTTTTATCATTTATGATTTATGTTAAAATACCTTTTCTACCTCCTTGTTATCAACCTCTTATGAACAAGCATAGCCGACACATCTCTCTCTTCTGGGATAAGATACCACCATTCTAGACAGTTTGTGTGCTTTTCATTTTATAGTATTTTGTATTCCATTCATTAATAGAATCTAGGTTTCACTATATTTCTTTGTTATTTTCTATACTTTCAT
Source organism: Picea glauca (assembly GCA_000966675.3). NCBI lineage: Eukaryota > Viridiplantae > Streptophyta > Pinopsida > Pinales > Pinaceae > Picea > Picea glauca. Next base: position 81,929 of record JZKD02S1748372.1, read on the forward strand.
TCATATCTCATTTTATTCTCAATATAATATGGATCAATGGGATTATAACAATCTTCTATTTATTGTTTCTCCATGAATATCCCCATTGAGGTCAGACTATTAGGAGTTGGGTCTTGAACTGGTTGAGCTTGGGGAAGAACACTCTTGATGTCCCAAGAAACCTCCCATGGTATAAGGAAAGAGAGATAGTGGAGCATGAGAACCTACAAAATTGTTTCTCAAGGAATCCAACATGTGAAAGAGGAACGATATGATGGATAACTTCACCTATATCCTTCAACGACTTCCAAAAAAAATGGAGTCACCTTCAACCAACAGTCACTTCAGAGTTACAACGCCATTAAAGGTACAAGTTAACTTTGATATTATTTTATTTGAAGGATAGATAGACGTCAACGCTTTGGAAAAATGGTTAAGTCTACTAGAGGGTTATTTTTATTGGCTCATGATTTTGACACATTTTATACTTAAATCAGTTACTCTTTTTGACCAACTTTACCTCACCTATACACCAGGTTATTACCATCCTTTCCATCTTCTCATGTGTTCTTAAATCATAACACCCTTGACAACCTATAGGAGGTTAATGTTACATATTTTATTGATTTCATTTTTCTTTGATGAATTATATTGAATGTCTAGAACATGTTTTGCTAATGATGTTTTGTTGAGCTCATTTCTGGTACCATCGTTCACTTCCAGTACCAATAGTTCACTTCTGGTATGGATAGTGCATTCTGGTACCTGATGGAATTTGTTTATATAATTTTGAGATTTTTGTTGCAGATTGGCCACTTGGTTTTTGAAGAGAACCAATCATAGATCGTATGGTTTTCATAAGATCACACCCATGATTTCTTCATGAGGCATAATCCCTTGGTCAAATGTGTAGTAGATTCAATTGTGCGTAGGGTGGTAATAAAGTTACTCTTTGGCATTGAGATCCATATTCACGATATGTAGGATACAACTCGTATTCATTCTATGTCATATGAATAATATGAATACCATTTTGATTTCCTTGATTTAAATAAGGGTGATCTGATGGTTACAGCTACCCTCTCGAATGTTCAAATTCATCCTTATGTTCATAAGAAACAAGGGAAGCCATATGGACAATAATTCTATTGTAACCATGGGTAGAATGTGCCTCTACATATGTATAAGCCAATATTATAAAGAGAGGTAAAACTTGGATATTATTGTTATGTTCATTCAATGCTTAAGAATTGTTTTAATGTTGAGACTCTTGTTGTAATTTGATTTTCATATGATTAATTCCAAAGTGAATTTTTTGATCAATGTGTGAGGTTGTGACTATGTGAGATGGTCTTCTAATTAGCTCATTGTCCAGTTGGGAGAGCCCACCAACCTGGATCATGCATCTATTTTGTACCATAGCTAAGTAAACTTGTGTGTAAAATTTTGTTTATGCAATTAATCTGTTTCAATACTGTAACTCCATTTTTATATAGTAGAGGTTTATCGTATTGACATGTGATTCAGTAATGCAACATTTCACTTAATAATTTGCACTTTTTACTTATGTCCAATTAACTCCATAATTCAATGATTAACCATTAAATTAAGTAATGATTTCAAATTGCAAAGCTTGAGCATAAATTTATTGTGTGGTGTGAGTAAGAAACAACAATGTCAATTGTTATTAACTAAAATATTGTATCAGAAACTTCTTAAGGAGATTTAGATCAAAGAAATAGTTATTGGTTTTTTAGCATGGTTTGTTTCTAAGTATTTTAATTATTGTTACACATAGTTGGTTTAAACATTCATTGATTGTTATTGAATACAAGCACATATAATAGTAATATTTATGCATAGATAAGTAATATAGACATAATATGCAGAACCATTGAACTCTTTCCATGCTTAGTATCAGTTATGTGAACAAAAGTAAGATTGTCTGAGATTTCCTTCGTGAATTAGTTTCCTTATGCTTTGATGTTTGGCTAGATTGTAGAGTGATTCTTTTTCCTCATGAGTATATAGGATATCTTAGACTTCATTCATTTTCCTGCAAATAATGTGTCTATAGCTCACAAGTCTATAACCTGTATTAACAAGTAAATGTAACAGGGTTTATTAAGCGACAAATAATCTGACTGACATTCTTGGCACCATTGTCGGGGAGATGTTAAATGGTAAAAAATATAATAATAGTTGTTTTATTTAGTTATCTCAATTTTATTTCTTATCACCTTTAATATTTGGTAGAGGAAATATGATAAGATGCAAAGGCACCCTCACTTCATAATTTCTGAAAGGGTTCTAGCCTTCCACATTCACTTTAGTGATTCTTTCCAAAATTTGTCTATCATGTGGTTGAATAATAGTTAGGAATAGAGATAGTAAAGGTAGGTTACTTAAGTCAACAGTTAAATTTCCAACTGATTTGTTTGGTAATACTAGGACCACCTCTAATAATCTCACTAAAACATATCCAGGTAGTATTTTTTCAGGAAGGAGAAGGTTCTACACTAAAAGTGACATCAAAGTTGATTGTACCACAATATGAAACTAATGTTGAGAAGGAGMAGGAAGAACAAGGAGAGACTATGGAAAAAGAAGTTGAAGATAATAATATTGGCAAGCTAGTTCCAAGTAGCGATCCAATACTAAGTCAACATGTCATCCCAAAACACATTACTAGTATCTCTGGATTATCACAAAACATGGTCATATCGTAGATTGAATGTACATTTGTAGAAGAAATACCAGACACACACATTGGGAGTAATTTCATTGACCATAAAATTCCAATTATTGATCCATCCTTCTCATCAAGTTGGGACACAAAACCAATTTAGTTCAACTTATTTGGAAATATGGCATATGAAGAAGAAAAAAATGTAGAATCAGAGGGAGAGCCAACTTTTGGATTCCCCATCCTTGACTTGGCATGAAATGTGAACATGGAAGACATTCCTCTTTCATCCTTTCCAAATTTCCAAGGTACGGTTATTGAGGAACCAAATGCCTTTTTGTTGAATTTGGCATTTTGTGTCAAAGTTACAATTATGTGGATGATGCTCAAAAGTTAAAGTTTTTCCTTGCAACATTAAAGAATTATTCTTTGATATGGTTTATGGGACTTGGGGATTACACTATTAGGTATTCACTAGTAGAATTTGGCAAATAAATGACTACGTGACTAAAACGTTTAGTCACGACATGAAAAAATGACTAAATTCTACTATTTTTTTGCAACACAGTTACAAATGACTAAATAGATGACTAATTTGATTGTCAGGAAAAACATCACATCTAAATAATTAGTCACACAAATAAAAAAAACTAATTAAATGACTAATTTGATTATCGAGTAAACACAACTGAATAAATATTAGTCACACAATATAATTTGCAAACTTTATATACATTATAGCTATGTGGATGGTTTAAAATATATTAATTATCAATGGTTATGAAAAACATATCATATTTCGTAATATTATAATATTGTATAATATAATAATATTATAATATTGTTGTTATAATAATTCATGCTATCATTTCACTCATTTCACGACCTATATGACAAATGTTGACAATTAATGTATTCAGACTACTCTTTGAAGTGGTGGTTATATTGATCACATTCATAATTTGACGAGGGAAAAGAGAATTGACGAGGGCGTAGAAGGTGGGAGAGTACGTTCCTCTTCATAACTTTATGAGGGATCAAAGAAGGTGGTTGAATACAACACACTTTAGGTAATTATACAACTAGTCCATGGGCGCATAGGGCATGGGTGCAATGGTAAATATTTGACGGGGAAGATGGAGGTGTGTTTTCGGTTTCAGGAAATATATAGGTAGTCCATGGGAATGGAGGGAGTGGATGTAGTGGTAAGTATTCAATGGAGCAGAGGGAGGTGTATTTGGGGTTTTCTGCCTGACCAATATTGTGCAAAGGCAATGGGTGTAGTGTTAAATATTCAATGGGGCAGAGGGAGGTGTAATTGGGGTTTTCGACCTAACTAATATTGGAGCACATGAGTAGTATTGGATTTGGTGAGGTTTGAATTGGAGCCATAGTGGACCAAAGGAGAGGGGTTTAGGTAATTGGACCATTGGAGCTCAGAGCCAACCGGAGGAAAGGGGTTTTAATTAATTTGATCATTGGAGGTTGTATAGGTATATAATAAACTTCCATGGCACATAAAAATTTTATGGAGAGGATGTGGATACTTTATCCAAAAATGATCCAGAGAAGGCTAAGAACAACTTAGAACTCATAGAGGTAACTCAGGGCACTCATAATGGCTTCAGTAGACAGAGAAAGGGAAAAAATTCAAGGTTCCCAAAATTCAGTGAAAATGACATGATCTCAAAGAGAACATCATAATATTTCTAACGGCACAAATGGCTCATCAAATGAAGTTACGGATTGAAATATATTCACGTTCAAAGTTTGGTCAACCTAGCCTAGTCAGCAAGGGATGAGTCAACATCTGTATGGTATAAGTGGCAGAAGAAGAAGGTAACACATGGAATTCTGACATCAACATGACATCAATATGATGATGTGGCAACACCAGAGGCTATCATGTGTCACCAAGTTTTGGTATTTTTGGACCAATCCATGGACCAATCAGATCGTGCCATGTGGAAATCCGTACAGTCCATACACTAACGTGGCATGATGACATGGCATGATGACTTGTAAGGTGGTAGTGTGGACCAGTGAGAGGTTTCCATGTGGCTCAATCAGCGCCTGCCACGTGGCAGGCAGGAAATTCCCAAGGACAACCCATGAACAAAAANATGTTGACAATTAATGTATTCAGACTACTCTTTGAAGTGGTGGTTATATTGATCACATTTATAATTTGACGAGGGAACAGAGAATTGACGAGGGCATAGAAGGTGGGAGAGTACGTTCCTCTTCATAACTTTATGAGGGATCAGAGAAGGTGGTTGAATACAACACACTTTAGGTAATTATACAACTAGTCCATGGGCGCATAGGGCATGGGTGCAATGGTAAATATTCGACGGGGAAGATGGAGGTGTGTTTTCGGTTTCAGGAAATATATAGATAGTCCATGGGAACGGAGGGAGTGGATGTAGTGGTAAGTATTCAACGGAGCAGAGGGAGGTGTATTTGGGGTTTTCTGCCTGACCAATATTGTGCAAAGGCAATGGGTGTAGTGTTAAATATTCAACGGGGCAGAGGGAGGTGTAATTGGGGTTTCCGACCTAACTAATATTGGAGCACATGAGTAGTATTGGAGTTCGTGAGGTTTGAATTGGATCCATAGTGGACCAAAGGAGAGGGGTTTAGGTAATTAGACCATTGGAGCTCGGAGCCAACCGGAGGAAAGGGGTTTTAATTAATTTGATCATTGGAGGTTGTATAGGTATATAATAAACTTCCATGGCACATAAAAATGTTATGGAGAGGATGTGGATACTTGATCCAAAAATGATCCAGAGAAGGCTAAGAACAACTTAGAACTCATAGAGGTAACTCAGGGCACTCATAATGGCTTCAGTAGACAGAGAAAGGGAAAAAATTCAAGGTTCCCAAAACTCAGTGAAAATGACATGATCTCAAAGAGAACATCGTAATATTTCTAACGGCACAAATGGCTCATCAAATGAAGTTACGGATTGAAATATATTCACGTTCAAAGTTTGGTCAACCTAGCCTAGTCAGCAAGGGATGAGTCAACATCCATATTACTGATGTCAACATCCGTATGGTACAAGTGGCAGGAGAAGAAGGTAACACATGGAATTCTGACATCAACATGACATCAATATGATGATGTGGCAACACCAGAGGCTATCACGTGTCACCAAGTTTTGGTATTTTTGGACCAATCCATGGACCAATCAGATCGTGCCATGTGGAAATCCGTACAGTCCATACACTAACGTGGCATGATGACTTGTAAGGTGGTAGTGTGGACCAGTGAGAGGTTTCCATGTGGCTCAATCAGCGCCTGCCACGTGGCAGGCAGGAAATTCCCAAGGACAACCCATGAACAAAAATTTGGAAAAAAATGGTTTGGCGGGTCTGCCAAATATGGTGGACCACACCAAACCTAGCCATGATTACGATCATTGGATATGGTTCTAGAGACACCGCTAACAATGGAAGAATGGACACACACACACACACACACACATATATATATATATATAACAATACAAATCCCAGAAGGAGAGTCCGCAGGGTTTGACCCTGGGACCTCCTCCCACACAAAGTGCCTTAACATATCCACCCTAACCAATAGGATGTGGAGGTTACAATGTAACCAACACCCAGAACAATTCTTAAATTTTGCATTCCCCCAGCCATAGAGGAGAGGCGCACACCATACAACCTTTTGTGCATGCATTTCTATGCAAGTACAATCATTAATGCAGGTTACAGAGGGCATGGAAACCAAGACACATGTCTTCTTGGGCCTAGGAGTGATAGAGTTGGATCGAGGCATGGAGACAATCATGTTTAGGTAATTCGACAGCATGAATTTAGTGGTGCTATTAACTTTCTGATCTGATCATTATTTTTGTAGCTTGATTTCAGAATGAGGTATACTTATGTATTTTTCCAAATTCTTTTGTTGAGTTAATGAAAGATCCTACCCATTTGAGAGAAGGACCCGTAGACGTAGTCCACTAGGGATGAACTTCTTTATCACGTTTTTGTGTTCATATTTGATGTCTGTGTCTCTTCATTTTTTTCTTTTCCTTATTTAATGGTGCACTTTAATTTATGCTCATTTAATGAAATTATTTATAAGTCACGATGAAAAGATATCGGGCAAATACTTGTCAAAAGGTGAAGTAAGAATTCGAATTTGCAGGGGCCTTCTATAGCAAAGTCACATGTAAATAGATTTTTTTTTGCAAACCCTATATGTCTATTTGTATTTTATATTTTCATATTAGGATCTATTCCTTTCTGTATATTTACATTTGCAAACCCTAGATATTTATGTGGATGATGAATTTTCTTTGACACATCTGGTGTTACTATATCTTCCACGTTTTTCAATTGAAAACTACCATCACTTTGCACCTTGTTACAAATTTACCAGATTGTTTTCATGGGGTGGGTGATTTGGTGCTTGTGAGGGTAATTCTGGTGGTTTTGATTTCCAATTCTTAGGTGAGGTGAGGTGAGGAGTTGTTTTTTTAGAGGTGAGGGGATAAAGGCTAAAGGTGAATGGATTAAGTTAAAAGTATAAAGGTGAAATGATTCTTTTAAAAGGTGAATGAAAGGCTTTTGGTTAATGGTGAAAGGATCTCTCAAGCCCCTACCCTTGAGAGAGACTTTCACCATTATGTATGCCTTTGAAGGCCTCGCCCTTAGTAGCCAACATGAGCACTAGAAAGCCTTGACATCCTGGCTTTTGTTCAATGTTGAGACTCTTAAATTTCTAGGATATTTATTGTACTTGCACCTTATCTATATCTTCTCTTAGGTAAACCTTCAATTTTTTGATAGACACTTAGTTCTTTCTCTCTCTTCTTTTAATATTGATTGGGTTCTTTCTTTTTCACTCCCACGTTTTGTGCCTACGTTGCATGTATTTTTATATGGAGAGTAAGGAATAAGTTAATATTTGAGGGAGGGATGATCAATCCATTCCATGTCTTCCATATGATTATGTATTTCTTTGAAGGCCTAACCCTTCTTAGCCAACATGAGGACTAGAAGGCCTTGACATCCTCTCTTTTGTTCAGTGTTGAGACTCTTAAATTGATATCAGGTTTCTTGTACTTGTACATTATTTATATCTTCTCTTAGTTAAACATTGAATTTTTTGATATTATACATTGAGTTCTTTCTCTATCTTCTTTCAATATCGATTGGGGAGTTGCTTTTGCACTCCCACTTTTCATGCCTACATTGAATGTATTGTTTTAGTCTCATTGACCTACTTTTATGGTCATTCATTGGAAATTACTAAAATTATCTTACCTTACCTTATCTTATAAAAACTCAAATTTACATCAATGATTCCAAAGAACTATTGCAACACATTTGAGCTTAATGTTTCTAAATGACTATTACAACACTTGTAAGGAGAAGACATGTCACAAGATATTTTCAGATGGTATTGTATGAATGTATCATTATATGATGTGTGTATTGACCTATTTAAATTTGAAATTGTATGATTGGATGATGCATTGTCTTAATTTGTTCTTAGTCATAATTCGTTATTAACAAAATTACAATTATTTTTAATGTTTTCTATATATCTTATTTATATGTGAGATAAAAGAAATTCCCTATGTTCTCTACCCTAATGTACTTTGAAATTTGATGAATCACTCTAGTGATTCTCAAAAATTGTGTCCCCATCTTCCTTTCCTTGAATCTTTATGAATATGAAACACGCACACAAATAGGTTTGCAACACATCACTAGAAATATGCAAATAGTTGTAACCCTCAAGAGAAATGAAATAAAGACCTTAATGGGTATGTACTATCATTTCAAAATATTTATAATTATGTGAAACAAAAATTTTACATGAAAGGATAAAATATGCACTTGGGTCTAATCTCACTAAAAAAGTGTCCCACATAAGGATCCCAATACTAAAGCAAGTTCTTCTAAGCAGTTTAGTAAGCCCAAATTGATTGATCTTTTTGCATGTGTAATGAACCTTGAATTAATGGCCTCAACAATTTCTTGTTGCATATTATTGTTCCCATTTTGATCGACATGACATATAATATGGTTTCCAGTTCCAATATTTCATGCCACATACAACAAATATTGCCTATTCTACATAAAATAGTTGACAAGCCCAATTCAATGTTGAGGTTTTAGTTTATAATTGATTTTGAAATATAATTTATCCTAAGATGAATTTATAAGTTAATATTAAGTACTAATATATCTTAGTTATTAAGCTAACTTGCAGTACATAGATTCCATAGCTACCCAGAAGTCTTATGAATGAAATTTTTTTAAACAGGATTGCATATCACAACAACCCTTTTGTGCATGCAAGGATGGTAAAAGATTTCATGTGGTTTACTAAGTTGATATACATTTTAAATGATTCACACTGTAGTATTTTATTTTGATGAATATTAGTTCGAAGGGGATTGTTGCATATTTGTGTTCATGTTCCCATATTTCTCCTAGTCGGGGAGGCAGAATGAAAATCCCCTAAGCCCTTCCAAATTCAACTCTCATTGGTATAAGGATATTTTATTTAGGGATTTGTGTGATAGTGAATGGAATCATATGGATGATCAGTTGGAGGAATCTGTTACATTTTAATTTAGCAACAATTTTAAAATTGCAAAAATAAAATATGTTGAGTGGGCCAAATCCAAACTCAAGGATCCATAAGAATGAACATGGATATTGGAAGAAGAAATTTCTAACATTTTCAACCCTAAAATGAATGGAATTTTAAATGAAGAAGAGATAAGTAACTTAAATATTTTGTATCCATGAAAAAAATGTTTCTTGACTAGGAAGAATCAAGATGGAGGGAAAAAACTAGAGCAGCTTGGGTAGCACGAGGAGATGAAAACACATAATTTTTTCACAACTATGCAAAGATGATGAAAATATCAAATACCATTTGGAGTCTTAAGAATTAGGTGGGAGGAAAATATCATAGTTTTTATAATATGGTGGAAGTGAAAAAAATTCATTTCAATAAGATTTTTAAGGAACCTCATAGAGAAAATATTGTTGACATAATTTAAATGACAATTTTTCCTAGTTTTGTAAATCAAGAAAATATTCCACATATGTCAATTGAAAACTACCATCACTTTGCACCTCATTATAAATTGACCATCTTGTTTTCATGGGGTGGGTGATTTGGTTCTTGTGAGGGTAAGTTCGGTGCTTCTGATTTCCAATTCATAGGTGAGGTGAGGTGTTGTTTTGTGAGAGGTGAGGGGATAAAGGCTAAAGGAGAATGGATTAAGTTGAAAGCATAAAGGTGAATGGAAGGATTCTAGTTAATGGTGAAAGGCTATCTCAAGCCCCTACTAGAATTTCTCTATCCCCTCCTTGAAGATTGGCTCTGGTTGGGATATTTACTAATTCAACTCCTCAAACTCATAATTGATCATGGGTTGGCTGAGGACTAATCGTTTAGCTCCTTCAACTCCTATTCCAACTCCTAATCTCTTGGTTGAATATGCCACTAAACATTTCCTTCATATATTTCCTATTCTACTAAGTCAACATTTTCAAATACATGGAAGTCATAATTAACTTTCTATGAGTCAAGTTCAACAAATAAATCAGGGTACAATGTGTAAAAAAATTCATAGTTTGGGTAATAAAAAATTTCCTTAGCATATCAGTCACTTTATTTACTAGTTATTGTAATATTTTACATGAAACTACATCCAATAAACATACTCTTGTTATTACATAAATCCAAACTCTAAGTGTCCATGAAAACTAGTGGTACATTCTTGGTTATTGCACAAGATGATTGATAAAGAGCCATATGCTTAGTTTGTTCAAAATATTTTTCAAAAGAAAGGGTTCTATTATTTTAAATCACCGAGTCATTATTTAAATATTCTATAGATAAGAGTTTCATTCTGTTATTAGGTGAAGAGTTTTCCTCTAACTAATATTCCTCTTATTGGTCTTCAATTATAATCGGTAAGTCAACAGAGACCTCGTGTAGAATAGGGTTCATGCTTCCAGTCCAATATATATCCTCCCATGTATTTCTGCTTCTTCATGATCATTATTAATTGCAGAAATGAGGACATCTCCAGATAGCTATGCCCATACTAATGAAGGGGTTTTTGGTTACAGATAGGGTCCTCTTGGTCATGGATACACTAGGAGGAATAATAACTATAGGCATCATAGTATATGTCTGTGTTGGTTGGAAAACCCTAGTGAGAGATATATCTAATGCCTATGTTGTTGTGTTGAAGTTAGTAGATCTAAACTAGAATCACAAGTGTGGTCACTTTATAGAATTATTCAATATCATAAAAATGGAACTATGATAGTTTTAGAAAAAAATGTAACTCTGATAGTTTCAAAAATTATTTCAAGCTCCTTCAAGTGCCCCCAAAATTATTAATATGCCAAAACTGAGAGTGGGAAGTTGCAGAAAGAACTACATGCTCCACAAGACTACCAAACCGTGTAGGATTTAGATAGGAAAAGGATGATAAACTCCTCTTTCTCTGACACCTTTCTCATTTTCTATTTGCTTCTCAGATCAATGCTTTCTTTTCCCAACCTCTTTTCACAACTAGAAAATGTGAACCCATGTAGACCCCCTATTCTCCCTCGGGGCTGCGTGACCTCCCAGTCAAGGATATTCAATTCTCAGATCTGAATATTCTCTCTAAAACCTCAATGGTCTCACTAGTGATTAAACACGTGCCCTTTCAGTCTTCTGGTGTAGGTTCTATGGCACCCGCAACCTCTCCCTTCGCAATGCTGAACTACCACGGCTTAGGCACTAGATCCTCTTCCATTATCCCTTTCCTGTATGTGACCTCGGGCTATGTCCTCATGTAAACACATGATTGTAGGCATGGCAAAGAGTGGTTCGGGATCAACCCACTTTTCTCCCTGCATTCACTACCAATTACCATGCATCCCTTTTGCAATACCATGGTTTCGATTGCAGCCCGCTCTCAAATTTTTAAAGTTCGANCAAAAATTTGGAAAAAAAATGGTTTGGCGGGTCTGCCAAATCTGGTGGACCACACCAAACCTAGCCATGATTATGATCATTGGATATGGTTCTAGATACACCGCTAATAATGGAAGAATGGACACACACACACACACACACACACACACACACACACATATATATATATATAACAATACAAATCCCACAAGGAGAGTCCGCAGGGTTTGACCCTGGGACCTCCTCCCACACAAAGTGCCTTAACATATCCACCCTAACCAATAGGATGTGGAGGTTAAAATGTAACCAACACCCAGAACAATTCTTAAATTTTTCATTCGCCCAGCCATAGAGGAGAGGCGCACACCATACGACCTTTTGTGCATGCATTTCTATGCAAGTACAATCATTAATGCAGGTTACAGAGGGCATGGAAACCAAGACACATGTCTTCTTGGGCCTAGGAGTGCTAGAGTTGGATCGAGGCATGGAGACAATCATGTTTAGGTAATTCGACAACATGAATTTAGTGGTGCTATTAACTTTCTGATCTGATCATTATTTTTGTAGCTTGATTTCAGAATGAGGTATACTTATGTATTTTTCCAAATTCTTTTGTTGAGTTAATGAAATATCCTACCCATTTGAGAGAAGGACCCGTAGACGTAGTCCACTAGGGATGAACTTCTTTATCACGTTTTTGTGTTCATATTTGATGCCTGTGTCTCTTCATTTTTTATCTTTTCCTTATTTAATGGTGCACTTTAATTTATGCTCATTTAATGAAATTATTTATAAGTCACGATGAAAAGATATCGGGCCAATACTTGTCAAAAGGTGAAGTAAGAATTCGAATTTGCAAGGGCCTTCTATAGCAAAGTCACATGTAAATAGATTTTTTTTTGCAAACCCTATATGTCTATTTGTATTTTATATTTTCATATTAGGATCTATTCCTTTCTGTATATTTACATTTGCAAACCCTAGATATTTATGTGGATGATGAATTTTCTTTGACACATCTGGTGTTACTATATCTTCCACGTTTTTCAATTGAAAACTACCATCACTTTGCACCTTGTTACAAATTTACCAGATTGTTTTCATGGGGTGGGTGATTTGGTGCTTGTGAGGGTAATTCTGGTGGTTTTGATTTCCAATTCTTAGGTGAGGTGAGGTGAGGAGTTGTTTTTTTAGAGGTGAGGGGATAAAGGCTAAAGGTGAATGGATTAAGTTAAAAGTATAAAGGTGAAATGATTCTTTTAAAAGGTGAATGAAAGGCTTTTGGTTAATGGTGAAAGGATCTCTCAAGCCCCTACCCTTGAGAGAGACTTTCACCATTATGTATGCCTTTGAAGGCCTCGCCCTTAGTAGCCAACATGAGCACTAGAAAGCCTTGACATCCTGGCTTTTGTTCAATGTTGAGACTCTTAAATTTCTAGGATATTTATTGTACTTGCACCTTATCTATATCTTCTCTTAGGTAAACCTTCAATTTTTTGATAGACACTTAGTTCTTTCTCTCTCTTCTTTTAATATTGATTGGGTTCTTTCTTTTTCACTCCCACGTTTTGTGCCTACGTTGCATGTATTTTTATATGGAGAGTAAGGAATAAGTTAATATTTGAGGGAGGGATGATCAATCCATTCCATGTCTTCCATATGATTATGTATTTCTTTGAAGGCCTAACCCTTCTTAGCCAACATGAGGACTAGAAGGCCTTGACATCCTCTCTTTTGTTCAGTGTTGAGACTCTTAAATTGATATCAGGTTTCTTGTACTTGTACATTATTTATATCTTCTCTTAGTTAAACATTGAATTTTTTGATATTATACATTGAGTTCTTTCTCTATCTTCTTTCAATATCGATTGGGGAGTTGCTTTTGCACTCCCACTTTTCATGCCTACATTGAATGTATTGTTTTAGTCTCATTGACCTACTTTTATGGTCATTCATTGGAAATTACTAAAATTATCTTACCTTACCTTATCTTATAAAAACTCAAATTTACATCAATGATTCCAAAGAACTATTGCAACACATTTGAGCTTAATGTTTCTAAATGACTATTACAACACTTGTAAGGAGAAGACATGTCACAAGATATTTTCAGATGGTATTGTATGAATGTATCATTATATGATGTGTGTATTGACCTATTTAAATTTGAAATTGTATGATTGGATGATGCATTGTCTTAATTTGTTCTTAGTCATAATTCGTTATTAACAAAATTACAATTATTTTTAATGTTTTCTATATATCTTATTTATATGTGAGATAAAAGAAATTCCCTATGTTCTCTACCCTAATGTACTTTGAAATTTGATGAATCACTCTAGTGATTCTCAAAAATTGTGTCCCCATCTTCCTTTCCTTGAATCTTTATGAATATGAAACACGCACACAAATAGGTTTGCAACACATCACTAGAAATATGCAAATAGTTGTAACCCTCAAGAGAAATGAAATAAAGACCTTAATGGGTATGTACTATCATTTCAAAATATTTATAATTATGTGAAACAAAAATTTTACATGAAAGGATAAAATATGCACTTGGGTCTAATCTCACTAAAAAAGTGTCCCACATAAGGATCCCAATACTAAAGCAAGTTCTTCTAAGCAGTTTAGTAAGCCCAAATTGATTGATCTTTTTGCATGTGTAATGAACCTTGAATTAATGGCCTCAACAATTTCTTGTTGCATATTATTGTTCCCATTTTGATCGACATGACATATAATATGGTTTCCAGTTCCAATATTTCATGCCACATACAACAAATATTGCCTATTCTACATAAAATAGTTGACAAGCCCAATTCAATGTTGAGGTTTTAGTTTATAATTGATTTTGAAATATAATTTATCCTAAGATGAATTTATAAGTTAATATTAAGTACTAATATATCTTAGTTATTAAGCTAACTTGCAGTACATAGATTCCATAGCTACCCAGAAGTCTTATGAATGAAATTTTTTTAAACAGGATTGCATATCACAACAACCCTTTTGTGCATGCAAGGATGGTAAAAGATTTCATGTGGTTTACTAAGTTGATATACATTTTAAATGATTCACACTGTAGTATTTTATTTTGATGAATATTAGTTCGAAGGGGATTGTTGCATATTTGTGTTCATGTTCCCATATTTCTCCTAGTCGGGGAGGCAGAATGAAAATCCCCTAAGCCCTTCCAAATTCAACTCTCATTGGTATAAGGATATTTTATTTAGGGATTTGTGTGATAGTGAATGGAATCATATGGATGATCAGTTGGAGGAATCTGTTACATTTTAATTTAGCAACAATTTTAAAATTGCAAAAATAAAATATGTTGAGTGGGCCAAATCCAAACTCAAGGATCCATAAGAATGAACATGGATATTGGAAGAAGAAATTTCTAACATTTTCAACCCTAAAATGAATGGAATTTTAAATGAAGAAGAGATAAGTAACTTAAATATTTTGTATCCATGAAAAAAATGTTTCTTGACTAGGAAGAATCAAGATGGAGGGAAAAAACTAGAGCAGCTTGGGTAGCACGAGGAGATGAAAACACATAATTTTTTCACAACTATGCAAAGATGATGAAAATATCAAATACCATTTGGAGTCTTAAGAATTAGGTGGGAGGAAAATATCATAGTTTTTATAATATGGTGGAAGTGAAAAAAATTCATTTCAATAAGATTTTTAAGGAACCTCATAGAGAAAATATTGTTGACATAATTTAAATGACAATTTTTCCTAGTTTTGTAAATCAAGAAAATATTCCACATATGTCAATTGAAAACTACCATCACTTTGCACCTCATTATAAATTGACCATCTTGTTTTCATGGGGTGGGTGATTTGGTTCTTGTGAGGGTAAGTTCGGTGCTTCTGATTTCCAATTCATAGGTGAGGTGAGGTGTTGTTTTGTGAGAGGTGAGGGGATAAAGGCTAAAGGAGAATGGATTAAGTTGAAAGCATAAAGGTGAATGGAAGGATTCTAGTTAATGGTGAAAGGCTATCTCAAGCCCCTACTAGAATTTCTCTATCCCCTCCTTGAAGATTGGCTCTGGTTGGGATATTTACTAATTCAACTCCTCAAACTCATAATTGATCATGGGTTGGCTGAGGACTAATCGTTTAGCTCCTTCAACTCCTATTCCAACTCCTAATCTCTTGGTTGAATATGCCACTAAACATTTCCTTCATATATTTCCTATTCTACTAAGTCAACATTTTCAAATACATGGAAGTCATAATTAACTTTCTATGAGTCAAGTTCAACAAATAAATCAGGGTACAATGTGTAAAAAAATTCATAGTTTGGGTAATAAAAAATTTCCTTAGCATATCAGTCACTTTATTTACTAGTTATTGTAATATTTTACATGAAACTACATCCAATAAACATACTCTTGTTATTACATAAATCCAAACTCTAAGTGTCCATGAAAACTAGTGGTACATTCTTGGTTATTGCACAAGATGATTGATAAAGAGCCATATGCTTAGTTTGTTCAAAATATTTTTCAAAAGAAAGGGTTCTATTATTTTAAATCACCGAGTCATTATTTAAATATTCTATAGATAAGAGTTTCATTCTGTTATTAGGTGAAGAGTTTTCCTCTAACTAATATTCCTCTTATTGGTCTTCAATTATAATCGGTAAGTCAACAGAGACCTCGTGTAGAATAGGGTTCATGCTTCCAGTCCAATATATATCCTCCCATGTATTTCTGCTTCTTCATGATCATTATTAATTGCAGAAATGAGGACATCTCCAGATAGCTATGCCCATACTAATGAAGGGGTTTTTGGTTACAGATAGGGTCCTCTTGGTCATGGATACACTAGGAGGAATAATAACTATAGGCATCATAGTATATGTCTGTGTTGGTTGGAAAACCCTAGTGAGAGATATATCTAATGCCTATGTTGTTGTGTTGAAGTTAGTAGATCTAAACTAGAATCACAAGTGTGGTCACTTTATAGAATTATTCAATATCATAAAAATGGAACTATGATAGTTTTAGAAAAAAATGTAACTCTGATAGTTTCAAAAATTATTTCAAGCTCCTTCAAGTGCCCCCAAAATTATTAATATGCCAAAACTGAGAGTGGGAAGTTGCAGAAAGAACTACATGCTCCACAAGACTACCAAACCGTGTAGGATTTAGATAGGAAAAGGATGATAAACTCCTCTTTCTCTGACACCTTTCTCATTTTCTATTTGCTTCTCAGATCAATGCTTTCTTTTCCCAACCTCTTTTCACAACTAGAAAATGTGAACCCATGTAGACCCCCTATTCTCCCTCGGGGCTGCGTGACCTCCCAGTCAAGGATATTCAATTCTCAGATCTGAATATTCTCTCTAAAACCTCAATGGTCTCACTAGTGATTAAACACGTGCCCTTTCAGTCTTCTGGTGTAGGTTCTATGGCACCCGCAACCTCTCCCTTCGCAATGCTGAACTACCACGGCTTAGGCACTAGATCCTCTTCCATTATCCCTTTCCTGTATGTGACCTCGGGCTATGTCCTCATGTAAACACATGATTGTAGGCATGGCAAAGAGTGGTTCGGGATCAACCCACTTTTCTCCCTGCATTCACTA
This sequence comes from Picea glauca, assembly GCA_000966675.3. Lineage (NCBI taxonomy): Eukaryota > Viridiplantae > Streptophyta > Pinopsida > Pinales > Pinaceae > Picea > Picea glauca. Next base: position 99,181 of record JZKD02S1748372.1, read on the forward strand.
CCAATTACCATGCATCCCTTTTGCAATACCATGGTTTCGATTGCAGCCCGCTCTCAAATTTTTAAAGTTCGAGCACTTTCTATCCTTGCAATCCTGTGTGACCGTTGATCTCAGGATATCAAATGGAGCCTCTCGATCAATGGTTTAGATCTGCCCCCTTTCCTTCCTTCTCTTTGGATCACATGTTCTCAATCAATGGTTCAGATCCGCCCCCTTTCCTTCCTTCTCTTTGGATCACATGTTCTCATATTCTTACGATCTAGCGATGGGTGTTCCTTTCAAATCAATGGTCGTGATATGCTTTGGCAATCTAGGCTTCATATTTTTCAACTCTCAAACCTTACTTTTTCTGCAATGCTTTCACCTTGGGCTCACGATCTATTGATGCATTTATCCCACAGATCAATGACCACAAACCACTTCGATTATCCGAGCTTCGGGAATTTCAACTCTCAACCTTCACTTTCTCCTGGAGTTTTTTCACCCGGAGTTCACAAATCTCTGCCACATGTTGTTCTAAATCAGACGGTTATGATTCACTTATGTGATTCGGACTTTGGGTCTCTCAACTTATGCACTCTCATTTTCTACCAGAGTGTTTTCTCCCAGAGTTCACAGATCTTTGTCGTGCGTCCTTTTGAATCGAACAGTTATGATTCACTTTGGTGATTCGGGCTTCAGGGATCTCAACTTCTACACACTCATTTTCTCTTGGAGTGTTTTACCCGAAGTCTGCAATCTATTGACATGTGCCTCCTGACAACCGATGGTTAGGATCTACTTCGGCTCTTCGGCAATATCACTCGTATGTCCAAAGAGAGACTTACAACATGTGCGCTTTGTCCATATCCAATGACCTAGAATGAACCTACTCCCTCCTAGGGGGGATCTTAGTCGGTGACTCGCAAAACCTTAAAAACTTCACTCCATTTGAATATTCCTCCCTATATATATCTTGAGATTTTTGTCCTCCTTCCCTTTGACGCCTTAAAGAGTTACTTTGACACTTAGTCAAATTTCAGATATGTGCACTCCTTGCAACAAATTCTTACGCAAGACTTAAATTCTTGTGGGAGACTGTGCACACCTTGCAGCAATCCCTTTGCACTCCTTGCAAATGGAAATTTAACGCTATCTCTTCTGAGATTATGAGTCAAAACAAACTCTATCACTCCTTGCAACATTTTCTCATGTAGGACTTAAATTCTTATGGACAGCTGTGCACACCTTGCAACAGTCACTTTGCACTCCTTGCAAAGGGAAGTTTTCACTATCTCTTTTGAGCTTTTGAGTAGAAACAAACTCTGTCAATGCACTCCTTGTGGACTGTATGCAAACCTTGCATGAAATCAATGAAGAGAAAAATCAAAACTTATCTAAACACTTCACAGTTTCATATACTCAACAACATAACTCATTCATTCATGAAAACAAAATAACAAGGAATTGTAAACAGTATCAACACCATGCATTTGGATCAATTTTCCTCTGTTATATTCATTCAAAAGTAAATGGCTACATCTATTATAAGACAAAAACTAAAAACCCACAAATAACTAAAGCACAACAATCTCCTACTAACTTGCAACAGCCTCATTTGGGCGTACCACACTTCTATTTATCTTAGAGATTTCCTAGGGTTCCCTCTAAATACTTGTCTAATCAAGAAAAACTAGCTGTTACTTAATTTCCATTACATTCAAGACTACGAGTGAACTCCCATATCATTCATGATCACTCAAATCCCAAGTGTTTGATCTTCTTCAATTTTTTATCATTTCAAAAATATTTGCAAGAAATGCCAACGGTTAAGATTATGAAAAGAATCAAAGGCACACTAAGGTGTTGAGTTGTCTCTCCACATGTTCTTGTTGATGATGCCCCTACATCATACTCCCCCTGGAAAAAAATTCATGGAATCCTTTCCATAAGCTTCTGCACTGACTTTCCATGCTTCTAGATATCAACTTCATTTTCCCAACTGACATCTTCTATCGGGTGTCCCTTCCATTTAAAAAAATATTCAAAATAGGTCTTCCTCCTGGTCTTCTTTCCAATCCTCTGATCAACAATCTTCTCCATCTGTGGTTTTCTGCTACAAGCATTTTCTTTTCCCATTGGATATTCTCTTGATCTACTGATATTTCTATGTCATCTTTCCTATAAGGGTACAAGTATGATATGTTGAATATGGGTGATATGCCCACATCATTTGTCGCCTCAATCTCATAGGAATTTGCATAAAACTTCCTTAAGATCCTACATGTACCTATATTCTTCATCTTCAACTTGTTATATGTTTCTCTTGGAAACCTTTCTTTCTTGAGATGTGCCAGAACTTGATCTCCTACTTCAAATTGAATCTCTCTGTGATGTTGATCAACTCTATGCTTGTACTCTTGACTAGATTTTTGTAACTTCTCTATGATCTGGCTATGGAGATTTTGCATTTCTACAGAAAAATATTATGCTCCAGTGCTTTTGATCTCACTCTGTTCCAAGTTTCTCAACTCAGCTACTCCTTTTGGATGCATTCCATATAGTATTTGGAATGGGCTCTTTCTAGTTCTCATGTTTGGTGATTCATTGTATGCAAATTCTTCTTGTGGCAGAATCTAATCCCACTGATTATGATGCTCAGTGACCAGACTCCTCGATAAGTTCCGCAAAAACTTTTTCACCACCTTAGTCTGACCATCTGTATGAGGGTGATAAGTTGAGATTAAGGACAAATATATCCCCAAATTCTTCCACATTGTTCTCCATAAATTACCAACGAATTGGGTATCTATATCTGAGACAATACTTTTGGGTAATACATGAAGATGAACAACTTCCATGAAAAATAAATTTTCAACATGCGTTGCATCACTAGTATTCTGGCATGGGACAAAGTGTGTCATCTTTGAAAATCTATCCACTACCAAAAATATGGAATCAAATCCTCTTTTTGTTCTTGACAGTCCCAACAGAAAATCCATGTTTATTGCATCCCAAGGCATCTCTGGTATTGGCAATGGTTGATACAATCTAGTGTTATTTCTTTTTCCCTTTGCATGTTGGAAGATTCTACATATGTTCACAAACTTTATCACTTCTATCCTCATACCTGACCAATAGTATGAACTTCTCAACT
>JZKD02S1748384.1:84110-97671 GCA_000966675.3 Picea glauca
CTTCACATAGGGAAGCTTCACCCATGGAAGAGCCCATTCCTATGGAGGTTCCTTCAAGAAAATCCACAGGCCTGAGAGGAAGAAATCTTATGTTCCCTTCACCTATTACTATAGACAAGATTAATCCCAAGGGCCTTTTACTAGGGAAACATTCAAGCAAAATGTTCCTGTGAAAAGTGACGTAGAAGAAGCTTCATCTCAAAGGAAGGGTAAATCTAAAGCTCTTGAACAACCCATTGAAATTATTGATAGAACTACTCCTCAAGTGGAAAGCAATCTCACTTTCAAGAGGCTCAAAATACAACTCAAAGAAGCAAGGGATGAGGTTGATAAACTGAAAAGTGAAGACTCTAGATATAGGAAGAAACTTAAGGGGATGATGGGAATGTACCATGAAACTATTGACAAAGCCAAATTTATAGCCAAAATATTTCTTCCCCTCCATAGGCAGCTCATAAATCTCTACAGACAAAATAGATCTCATCAAGGTCAGATAAAAAAGATGAAGGCATAACTACAACCTTTTAAATAAGAGTTGGCCAAGAGAAATATGAACATGTTGGATGAGGTTTCTACCAGGAGAAGCTCCATAGTTAAAAAATGAAGAAGTTGAACCTCCTTAACCAATATCAGTTTTTGACAAGTTTCCTGTTTTATGCATTTTTCTTTTTTTAGGATGGTTATGCTTTGTAAACCATGTTTAGCTACTGGGATGTTCTCGTCTAGTCATGAACCAAGATTATAAGTTGTTACAACATTTGGGGGCACTGGAGATAATTTTTTGGAATGTTTTAAGACTTTATCAAATGAAACGAGCCACTACGGGAAAGTTCGCAGTGCCTGGTGCTGCGAACTAGCTGATACAGGCATGCATTGCGAACTCATGTTTTGGATTTTTTGAAGGGAGGAAAATCTGCCAGATGTTAATATGGATGCATGCCAATTGTCTGAGGTTCATTTGCAATATGGGAGGCCACCTGCCAAAGGAAGATGCACTCAAAGGGACACTTCATCAACCATAAAGAAGATGTTGCAAATGTTGCCAACATTAGGCTGAATTTGAACATTCTGTTTTATTTCTGTTGTACAACTGTAGTCACACCACCTTTAGGCATAGGAATCCTATGAAGGAGTTGTTATTCGAATTGTAAAGTTGTCAATGACAGTCTAGGCTATAAGATAGGAATTGTAAGATTGAAGGAGGTTTCGAATGGAGTGAACGAGACTCATACTTTTTGACATTGTCTATGTAGTAGAGGGTACTTTCTATTGTATGTATCATAGCTAAGATCCTTTGAATAATGGAAATCAATTATATTCCTTATCATCTTGTTTCTGTCTAATTTTGATTGCAGTCCATTGAATGGTTCATTTGACTGAATTGCAGCTTTGTTGCAATAGAAGATTTGTTGTGATATTTTTGCAAATATATCAGAATTTTCCTCTTTGATTATGATAGGTTATTATTTCAGAGAGTTATTCCTTATATGTGTGTCATACTACCTGATGTATATGGTAGGAATATTACATTTTCTTATTAAGTCTTCCACCTACTCATCCTATTTCCTAAAACCCTAATCAAAGTTATTCAAATCCTTATTTGTTGGTGCATATTGTATGAAGTAAGTTGTTATTGACATTCTTTTTTGAGTTTTCCATCCATTTTCCATTTAACATAAACTTTTATCTTCCACACTCTGATGGGTACTGAGCTTACATTTATAGCAGTCTAAGTGTAACTGTTAGTTCTAACAACAAGAGGCAATCCAATATTTCTCTCAGCACGACAGAAACAAAGTACATTGCAACATGTTCCTCCAGTTGTGAAGCCATACGAATGTTAATATTTTTGGTGTAAATACAAAATATATTCTTGTATAGTTGTTTTGGTCAAACCTTTAAAAGGTTATTATAATTATATTGTATAACTCGGCTCAACAAAAAATATTATATTATTGGAATTTTACTTATAATTGTAAAAAGCCCCATTGTGGCTAGTCGACCTTGTTTTATGGGTTAGTTAGGTCAAGAGTCATGTATCTTCAAGAGACATTGTTGTGTATAAATAGAGTATAGGTTCCTCTCATTTGGTCATACACTCACACACTTATCTCGTGCATCTTGGATATCATAAGAAGGTCTAGCGCACACATCTTGGAGACTGGTTCTTTTGCTGTTTTGGTCTTGGTCTTTCTTGGAGATATATAGGGCATCGTTGTACTGGTTGAAGGAATCTATATTGAGTATTTTGGTTGCTGGGTTTTCTCCCCCATGAGGGTTTCCCAGGATAATATTTGCGTTCTATTGTATCTGTGATTGTTTATCTTTCAGTGATCCTACTATAGTTGCTATTGGATTAAGTAATTGTAATTGTGTAACTAGAAAATTTAAAATTCCAACATGGTATCAGAGCAAGCCTGAATAGAAGCCAGTTGTAGATCTAGAAGCCTAAAAGGGAGACATTTTTAGTCTAGAGACATTTTTCGAAAAAACTAAGACCATCAAGAGGTTCCAGCGCACTTTTTTAGTGGACCAGTTTTCCAGTTTGCAATTGGTGTAGTTAGGGTTTCAACCAAACCCTAAGGTTGATGTTTTTCTAGTTTGTGGGGGAATTTTTACAAAGCAAGAGCACCAAGCAGCTCACCTTAGTAGAGTGCACCTACTGATAAGTTTAGTCTTTCAATTTTGGTCATATTTTTGTGTGGTACCAGGCATGATGACTACCGAAACAAAAATCAATGAGAAGCTAGATGGAGTTGATAACTTTAGGGCCTAAAGGTAGAGAGTACACCTCCTTATTGAAGAGCATGAAATGGATAAGTTCATTATAGAAGAAGTTTAATAACCTCAAGGAGATGAAGCTAAGGGAAAATATAAGAAGGACACAGTGAGAGAAAAAAGGATTATCACAGACTCCATTAAGCACCACCTTATCTATCATGTATCATCATTATCTTCTCCAAAGAAAATGATGGACACCTTAACTTGTCTGTTTGAAGGAAGCAACATAAACCGAAGAATGACTCTGAGATCTCAGTTGAAGAATGTGAAAATGAAGAACTCAGAAACTGTTCACTCTTACTTCTCAAGAGTGAATCAAATCAAGGATAAGATATAAGCCATTGGTGACATAGTATAAGGAAAAGAGATGGTGATGACTACCTTGAATGGCCTCCCGAGGTCATGGGATGCATTCATCCAAGAAATTTTCTCACGGAAGAAGCTTCCAAAGTTTAGTAGGCTTTGGGAAGATTGTAACCAAGAATAAGCTATGACAACTGCAAGAGAAGAAAAGATGGAAGATGAATATCAATCCCTAGCCTCCCACACCAATAAAGGAAAGAACAAGAAGGAAAATTATTTACTGAAGAATTTTAGGATGGGTCAAAGAGACAACTCAAAGATCATATGTTACTGTTGTCAGGAATTGGGACACTTTTTTAGGGATTTCCCCCTCATTATGAAAATTAATAATAAGAAAGGAAGTAAGAGGCATTAAGGTCACACAACTAAAGATGATGAGCCTCCCAATAAGGTTGCAAAGCAAGACGAATCAAGTGATGAGGATTATGTTCTTATCTCATCCCTCACAGGTATTGTTACTCATAGAAGAGACACATGGTTGATAGACAATGGTGCTTCCAAGAACATGATAGGATATGAAGACTCCTTATCTGACCTTATTCATAAAGATTCACCTCACAAGGTGAAATTGAGTGACAACTATCAATATCCAATAGAAGGTGTTGGATAAGTTTCCTACAAGTTAAACTCAGGCCAAGCTAATGAAGATGAAGGTATTTCTCTATGTTCCAAGTTTAAAGAAGAATATTCTCTCAATTTTAGCATTGGACAAGAAAGGATTTAGAGTAGTATTTATAGATGGTCAATTTCTTATGTGTCCCAGAGGGAAGACCGTTGATGATGAAATAGTGATTGGATTTGAAGAAGGAGGTATCTACAAATTAAAAGGACATTCAGACTCTGAAATGGTTCATGATATTGCAAATCCCAATGAACTATGGCATAGGATATTTTCTCACCTACCCTACAAAGCTCTTCTGGTTGTGAGTAAAATGGTGACAATTCTTCCAGAAATCCAAGCGGAACTAGATGGAGTGTGCAAAGGATGTGCACAAGGCAAGAACGTGAAGAACTCATTTTCCAATAGTGATAGCAGAGCTAAAGGAGTTTTGGACATCGTGCATTCAGACGTGTGTGGACCGATGTTGACAACTTCACTAAGTGGGTATGTATATTATGTATCTTTCATTGATGATTACTCATGCAAAACTTGAATTTATTTGTTAAAATCAAAGAATGAGGTTTTTGGAAAATTCAAAGAGTTTAAAGCTCTGGTAGAAAACTTGACAGAGAAGAAGATAAAGACCTATGTGATCAGACAATGGAGGTGATTTCACCTCAAAATAATTCAAGAAGTATTGCAAGGAAGTTGGACACTTCTAGAAAGAAGGGAATATTTGTTGGTTATAGTGACACATCGAAGGCTTACAGGATATACATTCCCGATCATCAAAAAGTGGAGATCAGTCGAGAAGCAACCTTCGATGAGAATGCAGCTTTCGGTAAATCCAAACAAATCCGTGCATAGGAGGTACATGAAGAAGAGAACGAAGTTCTTAAAGTTCCTGAGGCAGTTGAACCAGAGGAAGTCATTCCATAGGATCATGACATAGTAGAGCCTTAGAAACCAATCAAGATACCTTCTCGCAAGAGAAGAACAGCTTGGGCACAAGATATTATCAGAGATGAAGAAAAAATTGGTTCCCCAGAGAAATATTTCAGGGAAAGTAAGAAGTCAAAGTTGTATTACAACTACATGGCATGCTTGTGTGACATAATGGATGCAAAACCTTCCAGTTATGAAGAGGCTGCAAAAAATCAAGTATGGAAAGATTCCATGGCAGAGGAATACCAGTCCATTATGCATAATGATGTCTAGGATGTGGTTCTTAGACCAAAGGAAAAATCTGTGGTAAGTTTGAAATGGATCTACAAGACGAAACACATAGCTGATGGTAGTATTGAAAAATATAAGGCAAGATTTGTGGCCCGAGGTTTTTCTCAAAAGGAAGGGATTGACTATGAAGAGACTTTTTCTCCTATAGCAAGATATACCTCGATCAGGACTATACTTTCATTGGCTGCTATGATGAAATGGAAGGTGCACCAAATGGATGTAAAGACAACCTTCTAAAATGGTGAAATAAAAGAGGAAGTTTATGTTGAGCAACCACTTGGATTCAAGACACATGACAATGAGAATCATGTGTGTATTTTAAAGAAGGATTTATATGGATTGAAGCAGACACCCAGAGCATGGTATGGTAGGATTGACACTTTTCTGATGAGCTTGGGTTTTACCAAGAGAAGTGTAGATCCTAACCTTTTCTTTAAGGTTGAGGATGGTGAACCGATGATTCTACTATATATATAGATGATCTTTTTCTAAAAGGTGCAGAAAAGGTCATCACTGAATGTAAGAGAAAACTGGCTACAAAATTTGAGATGAAATAATTAGGAATGATGCACTACTTCTTGGGACTGGAAGTTTGGCAGAGATCAGATGGGATTTTCCTAAATCAAGGAAAGTATGTTGTGGAAATATTGAAGAGGTTTGAGATGTTGGATTGTAAGGCCATGGCTACCACGATTTATCAAATCTAATGTTGTTGTAGGATACAACTTCAAAGATTGTGGATTCTACCTTATACAGGAAGATAATGGGCTCATTGGTATATTTGACGAACACAAGACTAGATATATGTTTTGTTGTGAACACCTTGAGTCAACATTTGGAGCAACCAAGACAGGTTCATTTGGTTGCAGCAAAACATATCTTGAGGTACCTTAAGGGTACTCTAGATCATGGTCTCTGGTATAGATCTGACCATGAGTTTGGATTGTATGGATACTCAGATTCAGATTGGTCTGGTAGTATTCTTGACCAGAAGAGCACTTCATGATGATGTTTCAGTATTGGCTCCAGTATGGTCTTGTGGAGCACCAGGAAGCAGTCTTGTGTGGCACTTAGTATGACTAAAGTTGAGTATGTGGAAGCATGTGCAACTAGAAGAGAAGCAGTATGGCTTTGGAAGCTTTTGTATGGTTTATTTGGTCTCAAATTGGAGGCGACCTACATTTGGTGTGACAACCAGAGTTGCATGAAGTTTTTAGAGAAACCCATGTTCCATGATGGGTCGAAGCATATTGAGATCATATACTACTATATCAGGGATATGGTACAAAAAGGAGCATTGAGGCTCCACTTTGCGACTACAGAGGATCGGGTTGCAAATGTGTTCACCAAGTCACTGTCAAGGATGAAGTTCGAGTACGTTAGGGACAAGATTGGTGTGGTCCCTCTTCAGAGGGAGTGACAGGTGGAACTCATCCAACATGAAAAAGGGCTGGCATTGATCCTGGAGGATCTCATCCAGCATGAAAAAGGGATGGAACTGATTCTGGAGGATCCCATCCAACATGAAAAAGGGATGGAACTGAGACAAGAGTGCACATGATCAGGCACTGATGCATCGCAGGGAGTGGATGTCTTGGGGACATGTTGTAGCTATTGATAGCTACCCACAGACCTTGGATGCAAGGGGTGAATTTATGTTTCACTATGGATATCTGAGGATGTATAGATTCACATGTTCAACAGTTAATGGATGTGAGATCGTGTGGTATTAGATTTGGATTCTATGTATGGAAATAATACCTTCCTAGTTAAGAGGGAGTGTTAATATTTTTGGTGTAACTACATAAGATGTTCTTGTATAGTTTTTTTGGTCAAACCTTTTAAAGTTTATTATAATTATATTGTACAAGTCGGCTCAACATAAATTATTATATTATTGGAATTTTACTTATAATTGTAAAAAGGCCCATTGTGGCTAGTCGTCCATGTTTTATTGGTTAGTTAGGTCAAGATTCACGTCTCTTTAAGAGACATCATTGTGTATAAATAGAGGATAGGTTCCTCTCATTTGGTCACACACTCACACACTTCTCTTATGCATCTTGGAGAGCATAAGAAGGTCTAGCGCAAAAGTCTTGGAGACTGGTTCTTTTGGTGTTTTGGTCGTAGTCTTTCTTGGAGAGCTACAGGGCATCATTGTACTGGTTGAGGGAATCTATATTGACGGGTTGCTAGTTTTTCTCCCCCATGAGGGTTTCCCAGGATAATCTTTATGTTATATTATATCTATGATTTTCTATCTTTCAACGATCCTACTATAGTTGATATTGCATTAAGTAATTGTAATTGTGTAACTAGAAAATTTAAAATTCCAACAATGGCTTTGCAAGTTGTTGACAGGTCTATTCAATTTGGATATGGAAGCCACCATGATTCTATGTGATAATTAGAGTTGTATAAATATGATAGAGAACCCATTGTTCCATGATAAGTCGAAGAACATAGAGATCCAATATCACTACATTCGTGATATGGTGTAGAGGGGAGTTGTAAAGCTCCAATATGTTGGCACATAAGAGCAGGTTGTAGATGTGTTGACCAAGCCTCTGTCTTGTGTGAAGTTTGAGTACTTCCAAGACAAGCTTGGTGTAGTCCGAAAAGACCTCCCTCCAAAAGGGGAGTGATGTTGATGATACTATGGTATCTTGGCCAACAATGTGTAGCTCTATTATGATTTTATATCCTAGGGGATTGATCATCCCTGGGAATATCCCGAAGGTCTGGTAAGGACGGTCTGTCAAAGTACCTATGCATGTATATGCCAGCTGTGGTCAATAGTGGTAGCTCCATTAGGATTTTATATCCTAGGGAATCTTATGATTCCTAGGAAGATCCTGAAGGTCCGGTAAGTCTATCAGAGTATCACGTGGTAGATTTTTAGGATTTTATATCATAGGGAATATTATGATTCCTGAGAAGACCTTGAAGGTTCGGTAAGGATGGTATGTCATAGTACCACAATTTTTTTTGTTGATACACCTGACTCATTTTGTTGCCACATATTGATGTTGTTATTGTTCCAKCTTCGTGTTGTCTATATTGATGTTCCAACTTCATGCTGTTGATGTTGTTGTTCTAGCTTYGTGTTGTCGATGTTGATGTTCTAGATTCATKCTATTTATGTTGTTGTTCCAGCTTCGTGTTGTTGATGTTAATGTTTCAAMTTTGTGTTKTTGATGATGTTKTTGTTCCATCCTCATGCCATGGATGATGTTGTTGTTCTAGCTTCGTGCTATTGATGTTGATGTTTTAGCTTCATGYTGYTGCTGCTGMTGATGATGTTACTCCAACTCCATGCTGTAAAYGATGATGAGTAAAAWTTTTGATGATTTATAGATGTGCCAGTCAATGTTCCAGATGATGATGATGATGCCGCCCTCTCCTTCTCTTGATGATGTTGTACTGGGTCATGTYAGTAGAATACCCTTCTTGTTAAGGGGGAGTGTTGAAATATTGTAACTTTGAAGAATATTCTAATTATATTTGAKTTATTATATTATAGATCAAATCCCCTTTTGTAGATTGATCATGTCAGGTTTTGTATAAGATCAAATTCCATTTTGTGKATTAGTCAAACCATATTTATATGGTGKTATTTGTAAAGTCGRCCACTAGTGTTTATAAAATRGTTTTAACCACTTCTAGAAGAAGTCGACCCTACCATGTGAAGAGACATAACCCTAGAGCCTCCTMAACTAGTATTTATATGTGAGGATGGTGCCTCACTTACACACTCACACTCATTCATATTGTGTGCATAGCAGTTGCAGTTCTAGGAGGAAAGAGAAGAGAGGCACATGCTCAATCTTGGTTTATCTTTGGTGGTTTGGTCTTAGTCTTGACATTGTATTGGAAATATATTATTGAGGAAGTTTTTGTTGGGTTTTCTCTCCCATAAGGGTTTCCTAGGATAAAATGTTGCATACCTTGTGATTGTGTTGCTTTAAGTGATCCTCTTTATGTTTTTGTTTTGGAAATGCATTGAATTCTCATGTAATTTGGAATAATCTAATAACAACAGTAAAAACTTAACAACTATAGGTAGGACATACCTAAGGTACCTAGGATATATATTCAATCATGGTTCCAATTTCTTTGAAGGGTGCCCATCTTAATAAAGGGTACGTCCATTAGTCAGGGTTGCTTCACATAGATTATCGTAATTGTTATTCACACCTTCACTAGCCAATCATTTGGGGAATTGATCTCCCCCAGAGGGTTGGTTTTCAGAAGGCCCCTTGAGAAATTGGTTTTATTTCTACTGTCCTAGATTTGTTAGGGGTGTACTCTTTGGTTCTGAGTCTACATCGGCCTTAGGTTGAATTGTGTTTCGATTTTCACACATTATTTTCACTATGGCTAAATCACCACGCCATTACCATTGAGTATGAGGAATTGATCCCATCATGGAGGTGCAACCACCTCTTAAGAAACAAGAAGTAGGTGACTGAGAATTCAAAGAGTTTTATAATAGGTTAGAGGAGAGTGATTTTGTTTAAGTGGAAGTCGATGAAGAAAGTCCACCTAAATTTAACCCTCCTTTGATTGGTCTTGACAGCCCCATACTTTTCTAGGTTAGGTACTTCTTTAGTGATCCTTTCTCTTTGTTTAGTGACCCTCAAATCATGTTGTTCCCAAGTGTTTCGGCCAATGTGGTTGAGCCTTCAATCCCATCCATGAGCATGACTAGGGGAATTCCAATGATGTCCTCCTTGCCATCCCTTAGCACCATTGGACCTACACCTTCTTCTCCTGTTTCTATAGGCCCCTCTATTTGGATAATTCCTGTCATGTCCTCTTTTCCCTCTGTAAGTATATCAAGCATTCATACACCCATACCATTTGTTTTTATGCCCACATTTGGATATTCTTCCAGTGGTGGGGAAAGCCTTGGTTTTAACACGTGGATTGGAATTCCTTTCACCTTCACCATTCCTATGAATAACCCCATAGTGTTGAGTGTTAATTTTTCCTTATGGTTGGAATATACCTAGTGGGTTTGGCATTGTCCCTAGCCATTTTGGGGGAAACAATGTTTCTAGGGGATTTTATATCCCATGGAGTAGCACACTATTTGAGTGGAAGCTCTATGCCTTCCAAATACACCATTTTCCTTGGGGGAAATTTTACATAGTGGGGTGGTTATCCTTTTGTCCATACATCTGGTTCTGGGGGTAGTTTTGGTCTAGAAGGTAGTTTTACTTTTAGGTCTATCTCTGCTCCTATGGGAAATCAACTTGGGGGCATGTCTAGTCCTGGGAGCAGTCATGCTCCTGAGAGTACTTCCATTCATGGGGGAACCAACCCTTTTGGAATACCCAATCCATCGAAAAATACCAATATGGGGGGGACCTCAAGGTTCATTTGGGTCTTAAGGAGGTTTGTCCTCATCCCGGTATTCATTCAATCATAGACCATTGCCTTTATTGGAAACATTGGGCTTTCCTTATCTCTCACATTTGAAAAATGATCCCATTTTCCATAACCCCTCATGGCCAGTTATACCTACAAAGCTCCCATCCAACATGCCCAAGTTTGACATAAATTCAAGGGAAGACCCATCCACACACATAATGACTTGTCATCTGTGGTGTTCATCCAACTCTTTGATGGATGATAGTATTTGATTGCATCTTTTCCAACAATACTTGACCCGAGGAATCATTAAATGGTACAACAAACTTAAAGGTGCCTCCTTTAGTTGTTTCAATGACTTGGCTATGGTGTTTCTAACCCATTATCAATTTCCCATATGGTATGAGATAGGAACTAATATATTAACATCCCTACATCAAGATACTTCCACCCACATCTTCAATCATATATATGAGTGGAGATGATGATATAGGATGATAAAAAGATATATTCCCAACCAAATCTTGATGGAGTGGTTCACACAGTCTCTCTTACCACCCATTGCCAAGGATGTTTTTATGGCAGGGGTAGATACCGAATATCATACCATATTACATTCCCAACACTCATATTTGATTTATTCTCAGTCGGGAACCCTTTATGATATCATCCCGCATTCTTCTCAACCGCCAACCGATCTAAGAAAACCAAGCCCAGGGCCCCACACTGATGGTGTAGTTGGTTCTATTTCCCATGCCTCTATGAGCCAAATCGATGATCAGATGAGTCCCATGACTATTTCTCCAAACTCATTATCTACTTTACACATTTCTCAAACTACCCCAGTCCCCACTCTGACCTACAAGGTGAATTCAATGCAATCCACACAACCAAAGAATACTCAACAACTTGGAGGAAAAAATAATAATAAGAAAAATTCCAATACTGAGCGAGGGACCGCTCAAACCCAAAATAATCAAGGGGGGGGGGGAATGAAATAGAAGAAGAAGAGTCAGTTCCCCTGCATAATTTTTGGGGAGTACCTCCCTACTCACTAGTTCCCTAGGAAGGATGAGATTAATCAATATTTGGCACAACAAAATCCCCCCCAACACCTTGTTGTTTTAACCCATCCTTTCCCCCATCAACCTCAACAAGTGATTGCCTCAAATATCATCCCTCAACAAGGGGGCATGGAAGGTACCCCTTAATATAAGGGGTCATCCTAAAATTCCACAATATTCATGTGTGATCAAAAAGTCGATGTCCAAACTTGAGATCACAATTACAACAATCCCAAGACTGCTCCTGCCACGTAAGAGACTGCTTCCTTCTCCCAGCCTGGTGGCCCTCTCCAGATAGAGAAGCCACCATTTGATACATTGCTTCAACCCCTTGTTAACCACCATTTTTGTCAACATTACTTAGCTAACAAAGCATTGCTAGGATCCCCCTCATCTTAATTTTCTCGTGCAAATTTCTTACGCACTCTCACTGAGATGTTGCTACATATTTTGAAGAAGATGTCTTTAGATATTTCTCCATTCAAGAATATTTTATAAACTATGATGAGTATTTTCTAATGGCTAACAATGATGGTTGTTGGTCAATTATGCATGTAGGATAGGTTACATGTTCATTCAATGAAAGTAGTTTCAATACAATTTTTTGACAAGGTTAACATGGTACTTTGTAGAATTTCCATGGTCCTCGACCTATCACTTAAAATGACCCATTTTACCATTCCTCAAGTTCTTAACCTTGTTATATTTACACTCATAACTTTCTTTTCCAAAATATTTCTCATGCCTCTCTTTTCTAATTATGAAAAATTTACCATGCCTTTTGGGATTATGACTTTGGAATCATTTCATGCCACGCCAAGAACAAATGTATTACTATGTCATACCATGTTTTCCATATGAAAACTTTATTATCTAATTTTTTTGGCTTGACCTAACCAAAATGATATTTTATTTTAAGTCGCGTTTATTGACCCAAATGTGATATTAACAATGAGAGATCAATGTGCTAAGTTTTAAGTAGATCAATTGCATTCCATCTTTGACAGTGTTGAGATGGTATGATGTCATACAAGTTGTTGTCTCGACTAGGAGCTATGATTTAGCTGAGCATTTTCACAGATGCATATCCTTGGGTTGGAGCCATCACTCATAACATATAATGGTTTTTTCTGAAAGCTATGGTCTTTAAAAGACGAATAACTCATGGCATGAGAAGTTTTTCCTTGATGGGAGGTTATTGTTTGGTCCAGATGGGAGGTCATTATTCTTAACCATATTCAGCATAATAGTTCCTCTTGCAATATTATGTGCATTTTTCACAAAGAATCTTTTGGACAAGTTTTCCCATCATCTCAAGATTTTTTAACATGACTATATTTATTATCTCTTTTAGCATCTGGATGAGATTCTGATATAATACATCAGAATGCACACCCTCCAGAACAAGAATAATTTTGTGACACATCATCAAAAAATATTGCGTGGCATCAAAATGACAAGAGGTATTTCATTCGCCTATTCAAAATTTGGAAAACATAAGGAAACATTGTGGTGAATGAGCTCTGGTTTGGGTGTTTTCATTTCCTCATGCCATTTTCAGATACCATAACCTTGCAGTCAATACTGGTATTCTTTTAAATTTCTTGTGCCCATTGTCCCATGAATACATTTAGCAAACTTCATTCGCATTTAAAACAATGATTTATATTGCAACTTTCTAGCCAAAGAGATTCCAAATCCAAGCATATGATATTGCTCGGATCTATTGAGGTCAAGGTCATTGCGATGATTGCACCAGTAGAGAATGTCATTCCTATATTGTAAGAAGAATATAATGTGTCCTTCATTTTAGCTACAGTTTCACTTGAGTTTTTTGATACTATCCCAACAAGAGTTTCCTTCAAAGGAAGGATTTCAACCTTCAAACAATGTGAATTCATAGAATCTCGGTGATGATAGAAGGTTGTGAATGTAGTTTGAAGATAATCATAACTTGAAAATTTCTGGGACTACTTGGCCTCATGATCATTTGAGAAGGATATGGGAAATGAGGCCAACCTGCCTTAGACTTGTGCAATATGGTAATTGTTATCGTACAGTTTGTAGGAAGGGTTTAGGTAGCTTGAGTCAAGGCTTCAAACTGGCGTAACAGGAGCTTCCCCACCCACTGTCACCTCGA